>JADRCD010217617.1:0-19185 GCA_019843815.1 Montemys delectorum | reverse complement strand
AGAGGAGAACAGAGGAGAGGAGAGGAGATAAGATGATACAAAACAAGATGAGACAAGATGTGATGCGGAGAGAAGTTAGAGAAAGTGGACGTAGTGTGTACTAGTTACTTTTTTATTACTATGATAAAGCACTATGACCAAGGCAATTTTTAGAAGAAAGAGTTTATTTGAGCTTATGATTTGAGAGAGTTGAGTCCCTCCTGGCTAGGAGTAGTGGCAGCAGAAGACAGACATGACTGTAGTAGAAATGGGAGGTCTTCTTATAAGCAGGAAGGAGTGAGAGCAAAGCAGAAGTAGCATGAGTCTTTAAAATTCTAAATTCCAACCTCCACTGAAGTTATATATTCATATAAAAACAAAACAAAATAAAAATGAAGCCTTAAAACCACACCTCCTAACCTCCCCAAACAGTTCCATCAAGTGAGTACTGACTCATCTGCCTAAGACTATTAAGTACTTCTCATTCACGCCCCTGCCAAAGGCAAAGGGGAATGAAACTACAAAATTGCCATTGTGTACTTCCTCTTACAAGCCTCAGAAAAATAGAAAGAGCCTCTCTTTACCATGTGTCTATATCTTCAGACTCTTTTTTGTCTCTCTTAGTAAATAAAAAAAAGAAAGAAAAGTAAACCTAATGAAGAATCCCAATATATGAGTGATATGGAATTGCTGACCCATTTTGTACATATATGCATAAACCCATAATATTCCTCCAATTTATTGAAGTATGACTGCCAAGTAAAAGTTTAATACATTTACCATGGTGGTTAGAGATAAATATGTAGTGAAATAATCACCACTAATCCTAGCTTGTCATCTCACCTAGCTACCATTCTTAGTACATGAGGAGTAGGATCCATTTTCCTCTTTGAGGAGATCAGAAGCATGCAGCTGTGGTACCAGGGCCTGGGTGTGTATGCATGTGTGAGCAATAACCAGTTCTCTGGGTGCATAGTGCATGTAGATGCCAAGGTTTTCCCTCCTTACCCCACTTCTGCCTGTTTGAGGATGTGCCAACAGTGATCCTCTTCCCTCTTCAGCTCTGAACTACCCAATCTTCATTCACATAGTTGAGTCCAGACTCTCCTTTTCCCAGAGTAAGAATTTTACCCGTGATGGGTAACATAAAATTGAGGTTTCTTTAAGAACTTAACTTAGGTTTATCTCTCGAGTGCCAGAGGAAGGCTTTGCAGTCTTCCCCCAGGAACTCACGGTACAGAAATTCCCTCTAGATGCTAAGCCTAAGTAGAAACAAAGGAACTTTCTTTTTATACATAGCTGTAATCATAGCATACTAACTGATAGATCACTAAAACATTTTTTCTACGTGTACTGAAGAAAGGACCCCTCAAAGCTCCCAGGTACTAAACCACCAACCACAGAGTACCAAGTGGGTACCCATGGCTCCATCTGGATATGTGGCAGAGGATAGCCTTATCTGGCATCACTGGGAGGGTAGCCCCTTGGTCCTGGGAAGGCTTGATGACCCAGGATAGAGGAACACTAGGGCACTGAGGCAGAAGTGGGTATATGGGTGGAGGAGCATCCTCATAGAAGCAAGGGGAGGGACAAGGGGATAGGAGGCTTGTGGAGGAGAAAGTGGGAAGGGGAATAACATTTGAAATGTAAATAAATAAAATAACCAATTAAAAAAAGAGGGGAAAAAGACAAGAAAAAGTGAGACAGAATAGATTATGCCCAGAAAGGACCTTAGTGGGGCTCATGAGTATTTGCCAAAGTCATATCAGAGCCTGTTAGTACAGAAAAGAGCCTTTGACAACCGTCTGATGAAGTGATTCTGTCTGCCACCAAAGAGGATTTGAAAAGTCCATAGAAGCTGACATCTCTTTTCTAAACTTCTCAAAGAAACCAACTTTAGGATTTGTGGCTGCACTTGTGTTGGAGATGAGAGCTGAAATACATCACTGAGTACACTTAAGACTACATCCTTCTTAGTGACAGAGCAAGAGACTGAGAATCTATTGTTACCCATATCTTGTTTAGATAAATTGAGATTCCATCTCATCCAAGACTAGATTCAGCAAGACTATGGATTCCTTGTATTTTAGTGGGAATAATTGTTACACTATAAGAAATAAATGTCAGGTATAACATATGGTATCATATGCCTTTTGTGATACTTTTGTGTGATATAATGAGCTTTTTTACCTATAGAATTTTAGATGAGGCAAGTGGCTTAATTTTTGTTTTTCAAATACTTTTTAAAATCTCTCTACTACAATATCCCTTTCAATATTTGTATCAGATTGCCTAGCAACATTACAACCTCCCAAGCTCATGATAAAGCTCCTGGCTGGATTTGAATCATGTTTATCCCCTCTCTGAAACAGTCTCATGCTTTTATTTACGTGTCGAATTCTCATTGCCTTAAAGGGGGATGATATATGAAGGACAATAAGGGAAGTGAGAGAATCTCAATACTACCAGTGAAAACGGAGTTTCTGGAGCACAGGTCCCAGTGTTGCATTGAAGGCTTAATTATTTCCTGAGGTTTGAATGAAATATGAAGTTCACAGACTTAGAGAACTCATTTAGGTTTTTTTCTATGACTAGCCTATGGGATAGCAAGCCTCCCCTTCGCTTTGCCTGTGGCATTATTGAGCCTGCTGAGCGACTCTAATTCAGTTTGTAAGACCCTCCTTCCAGTAAACAGCAAACGTTTTCATTTAGTGATTATACATATGCCAGAAACTTCCTTTCTCTGGATGTATTTTGAATTAGCTGGTAGTTTAAGTATGCTTACTTTTTTTTCTTCTTTGTGTTTTTTCTTTCTTTCTTTATAAAAGAAAGTGAAAACTATCCTATCCAAATGGATTAGCTTTCACTTCATGTGTGCAAAGTGTGCACAATTACATCTATTAGTCATGATTATGTGAGGCTTGGTATCTTGGCACATTTGAGGAACACTGTGATTTTCTCAAAGGCAGAATCAAAGAAGACGGGTAGACATATCCTGTTTATTGGCCCCTGGGGCTTTTGTTTGTTGTGTTGTGGAGTTAGATGGGTGTTAGAGCATTGCTCTATCTTTAAATTGTAAAATATATTCATGTTCATTCAGACGTATTCATGCAGTGCCATTTTCCTGCAGACTTCAAGATGCTTATAGTAATTTGGAGAGATGAGACTAGTATTTTCTGCAGAGAAGAGAAACAACGCATAAAGTACAGTGATTTATTGGGTGCCAAAATTTGTAGAGGGACTAGCTCATAGAGCTTGTTCATGGAGATGAACTGCTGCCTTTCTTCTTTACATATTTGACTTTGACCAGGTCTATCCGGAACTACCTCTTAGATTAAAAGGTTTGAATAAATATTTTTTAATTTTGGAATAATTATAGATTAACAAAAAGTAACAGCATTAGAATTTCTGTTTGTTTCTCTCTTGGTTCCTGGATGAATTATAGAATAATTTTATGAATAAAATAACAGAACAATTGAGAACTTACTCAGATCACTATCATTAGTTTCACCATAATTGTTTTGTCTTTTCTTTGTGCATATATTTTCTGAAGATTGTCCATTCATAAAACTACCTCTACACTCATTTACACACAAAGTTACACTGTGACCTCATGAAATTCTACTCCTGTTCAATTTTATTTACTTATTTATTTTGAGACAATTCTCTTTGGGTAGCTCAGGCTAATCTTGAAATTTATTTCAATCCTCTGGCTTCAGTTTTATCATTGCTAGAATTTTAGGCAGACTCTATTGTACCCAACTACTTCCTTGTAGTTAATGACATCCCAGTATTGTCATGATCAGAGTTTGAAAGGTGACTTTTAACATTATCTTCAGAATTTGTGTTATTTACATGGACATGGAATATTCTGGACTTTGAAATTCATTTTAACATTAGGAATTTGGTTGTATTTCTGTGCAAGATATCCTCTATCGATTGATACAAGAATATTACAGAGTTCAAAGAAGAGGAACCTGAATGCGTATGTTATGTGACTTAAGAGAGATGGATGCAACAATTCATCTGGTTGTATTCGAGTATCTTACACATGCTTAGCGGGGACATCTGCACTCCTTCTGTACCCTCTAATTTCCATTAGCTGATCTCTAGCAGCAAATGGACAGCACTGCACTACCAAAGGGCAAGGAAGGGAATTGAGATAGGCCTGAGAGTAAGGCAATCAGTTAAGTATCGTGCAGGCCTCTTCTTTTGGGAAAGCTCAGAAATTTTGACTAATTCCATTCAGTATCAGGTAACCAAAATTTATTTTTTAGGGTATGTATGTGTATAAATGCATACCTATTAAAACATATGCACATAGATGAATTCATATGCCAGGCATCAATGAGAGGAGAGGCCCTGGGTCCTGTGAAGGCTCGAAGTATGCCCCAGTGTAGGGGAATTTGAAGGCAGGGTTGGCAGGAGTGGGTGGGTGGGTAGGGGAACACCCTCATAGAAGCAGAGGGAGGGGATATGGGATAGGGGTTTTCAGCAGGGGCGGGGAGGGGGAAAGACCAGCAAAGGGGATAATATTTGAAATGTAAATAAAGAAAACATCCAATAAAAAAGAAAAAATACATCATAAATGTTAATATATGTGGGAGGAATTTATGCTTGGAATACAGGCTAGTTATATGCACTCAAAATTCTAAAACATCCAGTTAAACTTCTTTATATTAAAAGGAATATCAGATTTTAAGAAGTACAATTTTGATGGTTTCATCATCCTCTCTACAATGTTTATACAAAATTTTGCTTTCCATCATCTAAACATGATGGATTACATGGATCTTTTTGGCAACAGTTCATTACTTTTCATCAGGCTAAGGTGAGAGATGAGTAGAATATATGTGTAGTAGAAAGGACGGATGAGCTGAGCGATTACAAGAACGTGAAGAGGTGCAGCTGTGGGTCAAGGATTTTATCCTTCATTAAGAACCCTTTGCCTAAGCTTGGTATCTGCTCATCCCACGGTGAACAAAGGATGAGCTTAATGGCAGTCATCTATCAGCCAGCCACATTTCAAGTTTCAAGATCCTGCTACTCTCCATGCTCCATGACTTGACAAGGCTAATTGTATAATTATAATACTACATCACCCACTGCCAGTGCATCGGCACTGGCAAGGCCCAGAACCGGGAACCCTGATGAGTATTGCCCTGAGCAACCATATTAGCACAGGACAGTTTGCTAATGGGACCGCTCTTTTGAAAACTCCCATCTACAAGGTGGAAGCCAAAAATTTTGTGATGAACTCCTTTGTAGTTTAAATGCCAGATGGAGTTAAGCCCTCAAATCTGAGCTATTTAATATTAAAAAAAAAGAAGAAGAAGAAGAAGAAGAATGATACCCCACCATACTGCTTTTTTTTCTTCTGAGGTATGTTTTAAGATTTAGCAACATTTTCGAGTAAAAATAAATTAGAATTTATTCTTCAAGAATGCATTCAATGTGAAACAAAGAATGTTAAAGTTAGTTTTTCTACATGAGTTCAGAATGTGCATTAAAGACCTAGCAAATATGTGGGGGCGTCTTATGTGACATCAATATTTATTGACTCTAAGAACTGCTAAAAGACAATACTCCATGGCATGTTAATTACATGCACATTTTGGATCCATGCTCCCCTACTTTTTTATATTGAGAATATATGCTGATTCCAGGCACTTAACATTCTATTTGAAGGTTTTAGATGCCCATGTCTTTAAAGGATGAGTATGTCAACTTAGATCATTCACTAAACCATTGCTTTCTTTGTATGATAAACTAGAATATATAACTAATGAAGAATGTGAACAATCTTTAAGTCTAAAATGTACAACTCAAGATGCTTTGAAGAAAATGTCAACCCAACCCCAAGGATGAGTTCATCCTCACCCTTGATTCATAGCCAGCCTTGAGCAATGATGATCAAGGCTTTAATCTGGCTTTATTAGATCACAAGAACAAGGGATATCATGGACAATAGTAGGAAGTAGACACGCTCATGTCTATTTAGCCTAAATGGTGTTCATAAAGCAGGGATAATTATGTATGACTAAAGCTAAGCAATATTTGGTTTGAAGTTCTTTGTGACATTTTACTCATGGATTTCCCAAGTCTTATTCCCACCATATATAACATAGCAGAGTGCTGAGTATAGTCTACTAGTCAATAATGTTGCTCGCTATTATGATTATCATTCTTGTCTTTGTTCACATTCTGCACGTTGTGTAGGAAAACATATGACTTTAGGAGACCATATCCAAAGTCACGGGGAGTAAAGAGCATGTGGCTGTAATGCCACCACCATCTTCTTACAGCTTCACGTAAGAATTTTCACACATTGCCTTCTTTCTTTTGTTGATTCGATTGCATAACATTAGGCATGGGTGTAACATATAGCAATTTTTGGGTTGACAGAATTCATGTTTAACTGGATTTTTACTTTAATTGGACCGTTGTAGGAGATAGTCCTTATTAGCATAATCAGTAAAACATGGAATATAAAAATTTACATACATCAGGAATTATTTCCTAAAACTGTGTGGAGGAGGAGAGAGAACATGGCTTATGCTTATCACTAGAATGACTTAGTAATGTCTAAAACCACTTTCTTCATTGCACTTGCCTTGCTGTTGTTCTCCTAGTCAATACTTCTAGAGAACATTCAGAAGTGATGGGTGACTTTACGACCAAACTTGAAAACACCAGTATAATCCAAGACACTTGGAGATTCTCGTCTTATGAAATGAAGTTTATAACTGGATAGCTTCTTAAAGGACAGAAGATTCTGCACACTTACTCTCTTGTTACAGGTGCCCATGATCTTATTTAGAGTTGCCCTGAGGCATCTGGTCACAAATCCCTCAAGTTCCCATCAATCATTGATGTGGAAGCCACAGGAAAAACCCTTTATTTTTTTTTAACTTAAATTCCCCAAAAGGCTGCCTTAGAAAAACATTATTGGAAACTTGTTCTAAATCAGATTCAAGATATTACAGTAGCACGTGCTAGAATATGTCAACATTTCCATTATGAGCCCACATCTCCAAGGTTTATTACTTGACTGTGAAGTTATTTTTTCCTTGTTGACTGTGTTACAAAAACCCAGAAGTTCAGCCCAGAACAATGTTTATTATTGTTGCTCAAATATTGAGATTTTTCCAACCTGTATTTTTTTTTTTAATGCCACATAAGTCAAATACTTTGGGGGACACCCATACATTCACTGTCCCTTATAAAAAGCAATATTACAAATAATTTATTCTTCTCAAGAAACAAAGAAATAGATAACTGGAATAACAAGGCCTGAGGGGAAATTGGGTACACCCATGTGTATTATTCCATATGATATGGGAGATAATTTGATATTTAGATTGAGATTTTTTCATATTCCTACAAAGGCTTTGAGAAACTGATACCATATGAGTTAAAAAGTCACTGGATTGTAGACAAAGGAGATTTTCAATAAAGACTGAAAATGTAACCCAGTGAAGAAAGTTCTCCAGTCAATTGATACTGCTGTTGTCAAAGATGGAGTCCTGGCTTGTTTGGTGGTTTTGTTTGTTTGCTTTTGTACATTATTTTTCCTAACTGGTCAGTGTAGTAGGAGAAGCTGAAAAGCAATTTATAAATCCAGGAAACATTTGAGTGGAGTATTATTATTGGGAATTTTATCAGTAAACCAATCCCCATTGCAGTATCATAATTGAATTTCTTGTCAACAGAAATTGCTACAGTGGTAGTTCTAGTTTTTCTATCCTCAAAGCACATGTAACAGAAGCAGGAAAACCATACATTGCCTTAGCCTCAAGATTACTTTCTCACCACCCCGAATAAGAGGTATTTATTAAGAAAATACTACCTGGGGAAACTTTTCTTTGTTGAGATTGTATGATTCTAGAAATACCTACACAGTGTCTAAGAAGTGAATTAATTTGACTAGTCTCTTTGGATTTTAAGCACTCAAAGGGGAGTCGCGTCTTGGGGCATTCTGGTCATTAACAATATATTTTCAACTATATAAAAAAGATAGTATATTTTAAATCTAGTGGGAGATGAGAAGGAACTGGGCAGAAGAAATGATCCTCCCTAGTCCAACCTGGTAGAAGTTATCAAGTCAACTTCCCAGTTGTGCAAGGTGGCTGGCATAAAACACAAAATATCTGGTCATCCTTTGGCTTGACTCCCATCTTTACCAATGTTTAAATGAAAAAAGTAATTAAGAGATATATAAGAGAGAGGTGGGTAGGGAACCTTTAAGATTTTCTATGCTGGTCATAACAAAGTGAACTTATGTGTGCTTTACTGGCAAGTCTTAAAGTTAGAAATTATGGGAGTACATTCTAGGCATTATTGATCAATGATGCTCCATGATACAAGCAGTTTCAGAATAGTTGCCCATGAAATATGCATATTAAAATGTTTTTACTGTTTCTTTTCCTAACCATAATACAGAACATAGAGCACAGACTATAGAATTTTGCATAGCAGGAAAATCACCTAGTGTCCTATTTTCTAGTTCTTATAAGATCTAAATAATGATCTCAATGATATTATTGTCTATGGCTATTGAGCTTATGAAAAAACAGGTTGTGTTGCCTAGCTTTATGTCAATTTGACAGAAACTAAAGTAAATATTTGGGAAGAGAGAATCTTAATTGAGAAAATACCTTCATAAATTAAGCCCTGTAAACAAGTATGTCATGCATTTTTTTAGTAATGATTAATGTGATTGTGCCTATGCACCAAGTAGGTGGTCCTGGATGCTATAAGAAAGCAGGTAGGGCTGCTGGCTGTCCACTCCTTGCTGTCGAAATGAGCAAGTTCATGAAACCTGGGAAAGTGGTGCTGGTCCTGGCTGGATGCTACTCCAGACACAAAGCCATCATCGTGAAGAACATTGACGATGGCACCTCGGACTGCCCTTACAGCCATGCCCTGGTGGCTGGAATTGACTGCTATCGCCGAAAAGTGACAGCTGCTATGGGCAAAAAGATAATCGCCAGGCCATCCAAGATCAAGTCCTTTGTGAAAGTTTATAACTACAACCACCTCATGCCCACAAGGTACTCTGTGGATATCCCCTTAGACAAGACTGTTGTCAATAAGGATGTGTTCAGGGACCCAGCTTTGAAAAGCAAGGCCAGGCGGGAGGCCAAGGTCAAGTTTGAGGAGCGATATAAGACAGGGAAGAACAAATGGTTTTCCCAGAAGCTTCGCTTTTAGGTATATTTTTGTTTTCGTCATTAAAAATTAAAAAGAAAGAAAGAAAGAAAGAAAGGAAGGAAGGAAGGAAGGAAGGAAGGAAGGAAGGAAGGAAGGAAGGAGGAAGGAACGAAGGAAGGAAGGAAGGAAGGAAGGAAGGAAGGAAGGAAGGAAGGAAGGAAGGAAGGAAGGAAGAAAGAAAGCAAGCAAGCAGGTATGGCAAGGTGAGGCGCAAGCTAGAAACACCACATCTAAGGAAGGTCTGCATCAGCTCCTCTCTCCCGGTTCCTGCCCTTTTGAGTTCCAGCCCTGAATTTCCTCAGTGATAGACTGTGAAGTTGAACTTTATGATGAAGTAAAATTCAACTTCCCCCACATTCCATTTGGTCATGGCTCGTATCATTAAGAAAGAAATCACAACTAATTGAATATTCTTCCAATTATTTGGTTATAAGTACATGATTACTGCAAGTGCTATATTCTATTTCATTTCTAATATACATTTAGCACACCCCCCAAATAAAGGGTCCTTGCAAGGCTTTTTAGACTTCCCTTTCTGTAAGTTAGTTCTGAATTGATCTTCTTGATATGTTATTTCTCTTAGCATAAAATGTTCCCCTCTCCCTCTCTTGCCCTATCTCTCTCCTCTCTCTCTCTCTCTCTCTCTCTCTCTCTCTCTCTCTCTCTCTCTCTCTCTCTCTCTCTCTCTCTCTCTCTCTCTCTCTTTCTTCTTCAGTCCCTCTACCCTGTTCTCTAGTCTGTCTCTCTGTGTCTCTGTGCATGTTTCTCAGTCTCCCTCTACCTCTGCCTTTTCCTCTCCCTCGTTTCCTCCTTTCATCCCTCCATTTTTACTTCCATGTGCTAATTTATGCCTCCTTCATGATTTTCTGAACTTGGGTACTAAGAAGTATACTCGTCTAACTTTACACAAATTATGACACACCCACAAAGAAGACCGTAGTAATTCATCTCAATCAGTTATACTAAATTCAGTAGATGCACAGAAAAGGGGGAGTGGGGTTGTTTGCATTCATATCAGAATCCAAGAAGAGCATTCTTCCTCAGTGACTCTACAGTTAAGACTAAAGACCAGGAGAAGGAAAAAATCAGTAGTTTCTCTGGATTGTTTTAGATAAAGAATGTCCAGAGAAGACACTCAGCAGAGCCTCCCTCGAATACTCCAGCAGTTGGCATGGAGGAAGCTATTCCAGCAACCTGCAGGCCATGTGCTATGTTTGTCTTTTTGCCTAAGGCATTTGCCAATTATGTGTGCTATAAATGTACACGGATCTCCCTTCCATAGGCAAAAGTCAAAGACGTGAGCGATGCTTTCCTATGCTCCTGTTTATTAAAGAGAATGAAGAATTCTGTGTGGAATGAAAGCAGTATTTTAAGCAGAATCCAAGAAAAAATCCAAAGAATCTAAGTAAGAGGATCAATTACCACTTTTTTAAAATGTGGTTTCTGCTTCTAGAAAGCATTATATTTAGGGTTTTTATTTAAATTATACTTTGTAAAACTCGGGTTCTTCATGTATAACAACGGTAATAATGTAATAATGCTACCTATTAAAGGTACAGTTGTAGATGTTAATGTATGTGTGTTAGGTAATGAGTGTAAAGTAACTGGCTGAGGCATAGTGGATGTTTATTGATGTCTTTTGCATAGTGAGAAATTAATTCATGAGCTCCACAATGGGAACATTGATGAAAATGAAGAAATTGGTAAGAATAGAAAGAAAGACAAAGTCTGCATCAAAAAATTCACACCAACAACAAACATTTGCCTTGATTCTACAGAATGAAGGTGTTACAAAGAATATCTTGTGTGCTGTGGGGAAGTCAGGATTCAACAGTGTGTTTTAGAGGCAACATCCCAAAGGATTAAACTTGGATATCCATTTATCTGAGACTAAGGATGGAAAGACATGGTGGAAACTGACTAGAAGATTGAGCTGCAGATTTTATGGTCCAGAAGGCCATTTCCTCTCTTGACTCTCACTATCACCCTACCCTACTCATACCATGAAAGCAGTGACTTTTCTTCATTCTACCTGATCATTTCTTTGCATCTTCTCTAAGTCATTCTATCTATATTTTCTCCCCTCTCTGAAACATGGAGTTTAAAGTAATATGTACAACATCTTGAGAAACAGAGGCATCCATATATCTCTAAGGATAGGCATCTTCACAAATGAAAGACTGAGAGTGGTATTTTAAATATGGCACCAAAGCACCAAGCAAGTGAGGATAGAAATACTTTGTTCATAGGCTGTTAGTCTGTATCTGTTTTGCTATTATTCCAGTGCAAAAGGAATGTGTGGTGTGTCACCAGAATTCCACTCATAATGCCTGAGGTTTCAAGGAAATGGCCACTGAAAATAACTATAGAAAAAGAAAATAGGGAAATTATCACAAAAACTGTCTTTGTATTATAATCCATTACACATTGATAAAATAGGAAATAATAGTCACTTTGACTATCCTGCTTCCATTAGCTTAGTTTTGCCCTGTACCTCAATTCATGCCCTATTTTTTTAGGTACAGGAACAAATTTAAAAACCACTGATATGCTTTTAATGTTGAACTAGATTTTAATGTTACACTTGGAGGCTATATTTATCTTAATATCATAGGAATGTACTTAAAGGCAACACACATTCTTTGACCAAGTTCTCTTTTTTCTTCTGAGTAGAAATTATAGTAACTTAAGGCATGTGGGAATGTAATGTTTTCTTTCCTTTTGAAGGCACATGTTTTTAAGATTAGAAGACTGCTCTAGGAAAGCAGACAATTTAACATTTCATATTTCTGATAAACACTTTCCAAATTCTCTTGTTCTTTGTGTTACCTCTCTCAATGCCAAACGACATGATTCTCAGAGAGTTTTCCTCATAAATCTACTTTAAAAGACTAGTTTCTTTGCTACTGAAGAGGAGGATTTCAAGCAAGTAAAGAAATTTACAAGTTAGTCTATATAACCTCAGAGATACTGTGTATTATACTCTACAGTCTAAAAACATCATCAGAAGCCTTGTGGCAAATCAAAAAAAATCTGCACCTTTGCTATTGGGGAATTCAAGAAATGTGAATCCTTTAAGAATGTTGAGTTATGGTTAAGCACTTGGGCACATTTCACTGGGAGATTCAGTAGCTCATTACTTTCATTTTAATCTAATTTCCAGAGAAACTTTTAAGAATCCCAAACTAAGCCAAACAATTTGGTATGAACCTGTAATCCTCAGAGTTAAGATGGTAAGGTAGGAGGAGCATTAGTTCAAGGTAAGGTTTAAGTATATAAAGAGACCCTGTTTCATGAAAAACAAAGTCAGTAAGTGAGAATACAGCATGGTAGTAGAACCCTTGAATTCTAGAGCATACTTAGCATACCCAGGTCTTAGTTCCCATCTCCATATCTTAAACACACAAACAAAAGTGCTTGTGATTTTTTATGTAAATATTACATAGCATTACATGGCATTTTGTGTTGAAAATGTAAGAAAATAATGTTTGCTGCCATCAAGAAGTCATGAATTGCTTTTGTCCTAAAGATTAGAATTTTCTTAACCAAGTTTTCTCTGCTTTACCTTGTTAAGTGGGGAGAACGATGAAAAATAATGTTGGATTGCATCTTAAGATGTACCACCTCTTCACCTTCACAGGCTTGTGAAGTGAGTCCCAACAACTCGTAGTGAGGTAGAGGTCCAAGGCATGGTATGAGGACATGCACACAGGCTGTCTAGTTTTCCACTTTGTCTCATTGTGGGTGGCTTAAATCTTCCTTGCATTATCTCTCTCCTGCTTCCCTCTTAATTTCAGCAAATGTACAATCATTTGAATTGTTTCTATGTTTATTTCCTTTATTTTTGGATTCTCAGGTGGCTGTTGTTGCTTCTTCCTATGTTTCCACATAGCCCAGCCACCTCTAGAATGAAGGGCAAAGAGATCTCTGAAGAGTGTCCAAAAGTTTATCTTCTAAGTTATGAATGTTCTATGAGAAACTGAGAAGCTGCCTCTTCCCCAAGAGCTAGAATATGGGCTGTCTACTGCCATGGAAAGCCCATGATGCAAGGCACTACCATCTTTCATAATTTAGAGTGTGTTTGTTTCCATGAACAGTAGCCTCCATCTATCATTTTGGACAAAATAAATTATAATAAACTCTGAGTTCCTTTTGTTGCAAACCTGGAAATGATTAAATTATGTGATGAATAGTAATTTTAGTATCACGTTGAATGGGTTGATTCCTAGAAATATTCTTTTAATTTGATCATTTTCAGTTTTAATTTGAAATGTAGCATTTGATAGTTTCTTTTCTCTTGACTATGACTATATACTAGAATAGAAACCACTACCATGACGAAGGCTTTATTAAGCTTACAATTGGAGAAAATATATTTTCATGTGAAATAAAAGATGTGCTGGCAGGAGCCTGATGGTGGCATTATACCCATTGTCAGAGAGCAAAGGAGCAGACAGGAGGTGAGCTAGCAAACCTTAAAGCTAGCCCCTAAGGACTCACTTCCTCAAGCAAAGCTCCATCGACTAGAGAGGATGCACCTAATTAGCAGCTCTACAGTATGTGGATGAAATACATAGACACATGAGCCTAAGTCAGGTAGTTCCGACTCAAGCCACACCATGGTTATTTTTCTTTTGGTAGACAGTAACCTCTTCTCTAAGGTGCTAAGAAAGCTATTTATAAGAGAAAAACAACTTTTCAAATGACGAAAATAATGATTATTTTTAATGCTGCATATTAGAAGTATGAAGTACAATGTGTATTTCCTATTACCTTTCCAATATAATTTGGTTTGCCTTAAATATAAAAACACAAGTGACATGTGTACCTTCAGTAACATATGTAGTCCTTTTCTGCTTCATAAATGCTGTTTATGAATCTGTGTACTATCATAAAAACCTTCCACTTTGATTTCTCCATGTGCCTAAAGAGAGAGGCTTCTTCAAGGATGTAACTATCAAGGTCTTCCTTTCCTATCTGAGAACTTGCCTCTTCCTCAAGAACTAGCATGATCGATGTATGCTGCCCCAACCAAGGGCATTCCATCTCCTAGCCTCATGAAGAAATAGTCAGTCTTTGTTAGTTTCTGTCTTCTACCATTCTGGAAATAAACTCAGAACAGATCCATGCAATTGAGCAACTCATGCTTTGTACTTCTTATGAAAACACACCATTTTTTTTTAAATCCTAATTTAGAGCAGCATAATAGAAACACATTCCCATTTTAGAGATTAGAAGGTGAAGCACAGACAAGCTGAGTTTGCTTTATTTTTACCTTTAATGGCTCTTTGGCAATGTAATCAGTACCCCAAAGTCTTTTATTCCAAGCCCTAGTGCACAGCGGAGGACACTAATTTTGTATTTGTAAAGAGATTAAAGCTTAAAAGTGGGAGAGAGAATGGGACCCTCATAGGAGTCCACTTTATATAGCTCTAAAAAATGTCACACCTGTCAAGATCAAACATATTTTACCATGAGCAAAGTATTTAATAATATGGTTATATTCTCAGAATAAGTAATTTCTTCTTTCCGTCACTGCTCTTATTAAGCCACAAAAGGCTGCACATACTATAGGTTTACAAAAGAGGCACTTAAAAGAACAAACGTGTCAAATTTTCCCTGTTGGAAGCAAAGGCTCTATAACAATAAACTCATGAACTGTTCAGTAACACACAGCCTCTCAAAGAAGAGCGAGCCCAGTTAGAGACTGTATTTTCTGGAGCACGATTGGACATGGTGTAAATTTCCCTGGTGATGGTAACAATAGAAAGACCAAGGTTGGTCTGTTAAATGCAATGTGAGTGAAAACCAGGCAGTTCCAAGTGGCTGCTGGCACAGTTTGAGGTGTCCTGCCAGTGTTCAAACCCACAGGGTCATTTGGCAGTCAGGTGTCATTAGTCACCCCTCTCCCACTTTCCCTCTTCCCATCTGTTTTCGTCTAGCCTATTTGTGTAAATTACCTCTCAGTATGCAGCAGGACTCCAGCTCCTCATGTATTTTCCTCCTACTCCTTTGTCCTTTTCATCCCTGACTGCTCATTTAGACTTAGACCAATCATTTGACCCAAAATTTAACATGAGAGGCAAGATAATGGCAGCAATTAATATTACTACCATTACAAAGCATCCCTTATGACTATGGTTAAGAGACCACTAAGGATTGGATAATAAATGTCAAAGATATGGCTTGCCAGTGGACATTTCAGATCATGATGATTATCATCAGAGGCCAAAATGTAATGATGCCCTTTAAGAAGATGTCAAGCTTATGAAAATTTGTGTGGATTGCCTGCAAAGTTAATAGGCAAATGAGATGTTTAAAGAAATTGCTGTGCCTAGTGTAAAAACAGTGATGCTTTTTAGAGAAAAGAAAGACAAAAATCCCTTTCTATTGAGTTTGCCCAACTAATCACTAGCATATGGAATCCCCCATCTCTATTCTTTCTTAGAATTAAATCAGACTGTAAATAGATCTGTGAATCTGTCAAGTACTACAAGAAAGACAAACAAACAAAAACAAAACAAACAAACAAAAAATCCCCATAAGGTCCTTACTGCATTAACCAATCTGTGACTATTGCACTACACAATAAAGGGAAGGGCCAAACATAATTGCTTATATTAAAGCCACTGATAGCAAAGATATTCTATTCTGTAATGTATTGAAATTTTAAAGAGTATTTGAAAGGGGGAGGTGAGAATAAATTATAGCACACTTTTCTACATGTACCTTTCCTGCAATAACACATAATCAGTTTGGAGTAATCATTACAGGAATGTCACATTGATATTTAAATTCATTTTACATAGAGTCATAGAAAAGATAATCTAATCAAGAAGCTTCTCTTTATGAATCACTAACATAAAGATACTTGGCCATATTGGCTCCATTTGTCAAGTATAGTTTTTATGGTACCCATGATCAAAGATGTTTTTAGTCCATACTTTTCAGGCCATTATTATTTTGTTATAGACAGATGACTTGAATAGAAAAGGCAAAGTTATGCATTACTAATAATTAAGCTCAGCATTTCTTTTCATTTAAAAGCACTTTAACTGTTATCTAGATTATGACATTCAGTCACTAAGAATTTTGTTCTCTAAAACAAAAGTAGTGAGTAGACTGAATCATATTCTAAAATAGCTAATGATGAGAGGCATATGATATTTTCATGTAGAAGACTGTGTACTTGTATCTTTCTCTTTCTTATCAATACTCACACCTATATTTAATCAAATAACTTATTTTATTTGTCAAGTTTTCCACTTCTAAACTCAACTTTAAAATAATGTATAGATCGGGCCAGGCAGTGGTGGCACGCACCTTTAATCCCAGCACTTGGGAGGCAGAGGCAGGCAGATTTCTGAGTTCGAGGTCAGCTTGGTCTACAGAGTGAGTTCCAGGACAGCCAAGGCTACACAGAGAAACCCTGTCTCAGAAAAAAACGAAAAATAAAAAATAAAAAATAAAAATAAATAATGTATAGATCACGTTTTCAGTGTCTTTACAGACATATAGCTCCTAGAAAACGTGTAGAAGAGTTGTGATTAAGCATGTATGCATTTACTTGAAAGTGACTGAAGTATGTAAGACTTGGCATCATAAAGCATACAGAAAGAGTACAAAAATAAAGGGGAAAAGTCTATAGTAGATGATCCTATTGGTTGACTAAATAGACACTATTTTATATGGTATTTATAACATATATATGTTCCTATTCTACCTCATTCTTTTCCTCTTCTTTTTGCTGCTCCTCTATTTCTCATTCTCTTCTTCCTTCTTTTCTACTTATGTCTTTAAAAAATGTGAAATGAAATTTAGCCCATAAGCTGTATGAAAGCACTCACCAAGTCAACTATAGCTTAAAGCTTCTGGCATTGTCGATCTCTCTCTGAATCTTGAAACAGATCCCTTCCTTTTCTTTTCTTCTTCTGATTACATATATTCTTTATAAAAGTATGGAAAGACAATAAACATTCTTAAAATGTTTCCCTGTCTTAAAGCAAACGTCAGTGGGCATGTCTCCTAATGTTCAAAATATCTCCATCTGATAAAATACAGAAAAACAAACAAACAGTATATATTGAAAGCAGAATAACTTCCTTTTGAGTATTTAGCATAGTATTCACACTCCCAAAAATGATTATTGTATGCCACACAAAAATACAAATTGCAAAGATAGTCTCTAGTTCTTTCTTATCTTTGCTAGAGATTAGTAAGCAATTCTATAAGAAAATCAAGGAGTAGGTGTGAGTTGAGCCAAGTGACTCTTATTGTACCCCCTCTTTGCATAAGAGAGCTGTAGCTAGCAGATGGAGGTTTTAGGAAAAGGATTTCTAATGTTTTCCTGGGACAAGACTATATATACACAGAGTCAACATGTGGGCAAGTTTTTTCTGTATTGAAGTCATGAGATTTTATGGTTGAGAGTTGTATTTGTAGGTCAGCAAAGACAATTACAGTTTAAATATAAAAATAATTCCATTTGTCTTCATGGGACAGTTAGAAATGCAGGTGCAAATACATGGCTCATGCCATTACTCTCCATTTCTCTTCATTAATTCTGACTTCCTTTGCATTCAGCTCTTTTAGTTTCATAAGTTTATGTCCTCTAGAGTCAAAGAACTTTCTCTCTAAATCCTACAGTTAGATTTTCCTAAGACAGGAAATCAGAAGGACTCTTTAGTTTAATTTCTGAGACAGTGTAGACAAGAAACTCTTCAGAATCTGCACATTAGTAGCAGTGCTATAACTTCAGGATCTATCTGATCCACAATGGAAATTCTTTGCCACCCAGAGCAGGGGAGGCTATTGGGAGAGTGTTCTTGCACTCCTGCCTACAGCTATGGCAATTTACAACTTCAAATAGAAAAGATAAATCTGCAGACAATTTCCTGTATCAGCTTGAGGTATACAACCAACTAGTTCCAGTATTTGATGATTTGTATTACAGTTACAGATAGTAGGCTTTGTATTACAGGTATAGGTAGTAGGAGTGCAAATAAGAGCAAATAAACATTAATTTGGGATACGAGAGATTCTAACTGCATAATATTCTATTTTGAGCTCATCATTTCCCAAGACCTTACTTATTTTCCAATAATTTCCCATTGGCTGAAGTTTATTATTTATCACGGAGACCAGAGTGAGAAATGGTACAGGAGTTAAGGGAGCTTCTTTCAGAGGAGCTGAATCTTGTTCCTAGCACCCATATTTGGCAGCTCTAAACCACCTCTAACTGAAGTTTCAAAGGACCTGATACCCTCTTAGTGCCTCCAGAGGTACCTACATACATTTGGTATACACTGTACACACACGCATATACACACGGCATATGGGTGGAGGGAGGAGAGACAGAGACAGAGACAGAGAGATAGACAGACAGATATATACACACACAAGTAAAACTAAAAAGAAATGTTTACCAAAAACTGATAATTAGCATATGAATGGGGAAATTTCATATAAAATAATCTGACTTGACACTTCTCTTTGTTCATCTTAAATGTATGAATATTCACAAAGGCAAAAGATCATGTGATCAGATTAAGATAGGAGATATACATAATCTCCTTATTTTGATCTTCAATGGAAATAATAAAATTACCATTAAATTAAACAGAAGTAAATACATTGTGCCAAAGTTTGTTCTTATGCTACCTGTGAGACTAAGGTTGGGCCAATTTTGAAATCTCCTGTATTGTTCTTGATGCAGAATTACATTAAAATTTATGTGTGAGCTTTTTATGTTGAATGAAAATGGCCTGAAAATGTATTTACATATGATGAATATTCATTTTTCTCTTTTCTTTCCATCACATGGGTTACATATAACCCCTTTCTTTTATTTATGTTTTTTGTTATGAGATATCTTCCTTACCTTGAAGAATATTGTAAAGAATATAAACATATTGCAAAGCAGAGTTAGAAACCTATTTATTTTGATATTCTTTAATTAAATTGCTACAGGTAAGTTATACAACATAAACCATA
>JADRCD010217616.1:0-16689 GCA_019843815.1 Montemys delectorum | reverse complement strand
TCCATCCCTCCATCCCTCCATCCCTCCATCCCTCCATCCCTCCATCCTCCATCCCCTGTGATTATCAGCATCCAAGAAAACCCAAAGTGGTAGTCCTGAGGGTCTAGGGTTTCCTAGGGATTCAGCACTTGGAATGTGGAGGCATGAAAATCAGAGGTTCAAAGTCATCCTCGGCTACACACAGAGTCCAAGACAGCCTGTACATCCTCAGTGCCTGTCTCAAACTCTTTTTTTTAAGTGAGAGAATGCATTGGAGAAATGGCTAAGATGTTAAGAGCGCCCATTGCTCTTGCAGAGGACTTTGGTTTGGTTCCAAGCACCACCGTGTGGGCTCACGCCTGGTTCCAGGGGCTTTCACGCCTCCTCTGATCTCCATGTGGTCATTAGAGATCATCTCCAGGAATCTTTTGTACTCTTCGAAACTGAGTCTCCAACCGGCTTATAGCTCATGAAATAAGACTACCCTGGCTAGCTAGCAAGCCCCAGGCATCCTCTTGTCTCCATCTCCCTAGTGCCAGGACTGTAGGTACATAGCATCATGCCCAGCAGTTTTACATGGTTGCTGGAGCTGGGCATTGCATCTCACTTTATGGACCAAGCCATTCCCCAGTCCCCAGAGCACTGATTTGCACTCTTCCTATTTTGAGCTATGTTTACTCCAGCTTGGGCCTTCACTGACCCTGCTCCAGCCCTTGGGGTGACCCACAACCTGCCCCCTTCACGGGAAGTGGCTCCTGATAAATCCTGGGCAGTAGTGGCTCCATGGTTGTCTACTGACACGCCCACCAGGGTCTGCTCTCCCACCTCTTCTTGCCCAGATCCTGGCTGTCCCTTGGCAAGTGTGTTCGTTGAACTGGTGTTTCCGAGCTCCCAAGTACCACCCAGGGCAGGTCGTCATCCCCACAAGAGGATTTGATCCCACAACCATTGGAACGAGCGCCCTTAGCCCATTTTGTAGTTATCGAGGGGCATGATGGCCCAGAGCGGCAGCAAACAGAGCTCCTAACTGGTTGACAAGTGTGCCCAAGGTCTTGTCAAACGTCCTCTAAATTCTCTGTGGCTGGGAACAGAGACCTGCTGCCAGTCTGAGACCCTTGGGTACTCAATAGTGGACCTCAACAGAACAGAAAATGAGCTTTCTGCAGGGCAGGGGTGGACCCGGGCCTCCTGTGTACTAGCCTAGTACCCCTCCACTGAGCCATCTTTTCCATTTTGAGACAGGACCTCACTAAGCTGCACACGCAGGGCCTTGAACTTGCCGTGTTCCTTCTGCCTCAGCCTTGTGGAGCTAGAACGGTAAGCATGAGTTGCCATGCCGGGCTCCAGAACAGGCTGCTGCCCAGCCTAAGATCCTTCAGGTCTCAATCTCTGTCATGAGAGACTCAGTTGCTCTGCTAGAATGGGGAGAGGCAGTAGACTCCATGCCACACCAGAGTATTCTCTGGCTCCTGGAGAGAAGGGACAGGCAAGCCATGGAGAGGGTCTTGCACACAGGCTAAGCAAAGTGCTGGGCAGACAAGGAGCTCCACAGGTCTGCCCCATCCCTGACTCCACCCCTGCCACCGTGCTCCATTCCTCCTGTCCCAGCCTCAGGAGCCACCAGAACAGGAAGAAGCTGCTGTGCTCCTGGGTGAGCACAGAGGAAGGTAAGGGACTTCGGGCAGACCGGATGTGGGACAGGCTGTCAGGGATGAGAAGGGGAGGGCCCTGGAGCAACTCCCTGCATCAGGAGTACCCTAAGGCTGTGGGTGAAAGTGAAGAGCCTCATCTTCAAGGAAGATATCCTGGGGTGACAGCCCCTCCCCCAAACCTCCAGGGCAAACAGGCCTCATGTCCAAGGGGTTCAACCATAGAGAAGGAACATTCACAGACCAGGGAACACAACAGGTGCCGTGCTAGGTCCTTTAAAACTGATACATCAGCCAATCTCTTCGACCAGGAGAGTAGGTGCCAGGTGATTTTGTCATCTTGATAAAACTTAAGAGTCATCTGGGAAGAAAGAACTTCAGTGGAGGGCTTGACTAGATTAGACTGGCCTGTGGCCATGCTGTCAAAGACTGTCTTGGAGGGTTCAGCCCACTGTGGGTAGCACCATCCCTGGGCAAGCTGGATACTGGCTGTGTAAGAAAGCAAAATGAGCATTAACCAGAGTGAGCCAGTAAGCAGCATTCCTCTGAGGTTTCGGCTCCAGGTTCCTGCCTTGATTTCCTGCCCTGACGTCCTTCAGGGATGGATTATGACCTGGAAATGTAATCCAAACAAACTCATGTCCCCCTAAGTTGCTTTTGGTCATGGTGTTTATCAGAGCAATAAAGGCTAAGACAGGACTGGGAGACAAGCAGATATACCGCTGTGCACATGTGCCTGCGGGTGTGCTGGGCTGTGCTGCTGTGCATGTGTGCCTTTGTGGGTGAGTGTGAAGGCCAGGGATCTCCATCAGGGTGTCTTCCTCAATCATTTCTCCATCTTATGTTTCTGAAATAAGGTCTCACTGAGCCTGGAGTTCAGCTTGGAGCTTCAGACTGAGCCCAGCCCTGGCTCTAGCCCCAGCCAAACCTTCAGCTCACACTTTGCACTGGTCTATTCTGAGGGGTCTATGGCCCAGGAAGTGGTGGTGGTGACAGCAGCAGCTGCTGCTCTTCTTCCTCCTCTTCCTCCTCCTCTTCCTATTCATCCTCCTCTCCTCCTCTTCCTCCTTCTGCTTCAGACTTATTTATTATTTCATGTATGTATGTGGGTCCTGCATGTGTGTACAGGCACCATATGTGTCTAGTTCCTGTGTAGATCAGAAAAAGGTGTCAAATTGCTTGGAACTAGCATCGTGGATGGTTGAGAGACACCACGTGGGTTCTGGGAACCAAGCCCAAGGCCTCTGCAGACCTCTGAGCCATGTCTCCAGCCCTGTCTACTCACTAGCCCCTTCTCTCCTTTTGAGGCAGGGTCTAAGGTAGCCCAGGCTGCCCTCAAACTCTCTGTGCAGCCAAAGATAACCTTCTGCTCCCTCTGCGTCCACCTACCAGGTGCTGGGATTACATGTCTCATTTATTCAGTGTTGGGAATGGGATCCAGGGCACTGTGAGGAAGAGACAGAGTTCTACTAACCAGGCTGCATCTCCAGCTGCTACGCTCAGGCTTTCTAGAGGCCAGTGGTTAATTCACAAGTCACTGAGGCAGGGGGGAAGTTTAGAAAGAAGATTGCATGGAACCTGATGTGGGGGAGGAAAGGGAGAAATGAGGAAGGAGTCCCCAGGCAGCAGGCAGAGCGCTAGGGAGGCTTGGGTGAGAGGGGAGATTACAGACCAAAGGCAGAAGGACGGAAGGACGGATTGCCAAGGTCACGGAAGTTAGACTGGCTAGGGCCATCAGGATGAGCGCACACTCACGATTAGGACCGTATTGTCAGACACCAGCCATCAATTATGAGCTGAGCTACTTCCCTAGCCCCACCACAGAGTCACTTCCTTACAATCAGCCCAACTGGGAGAGATCTCTGGTCACATCCCACTCCCCCCCCCCACCCCCCCCCCCCCCCCCCCCGCCCCGCTTTCAGGCATACTCAGGAGGCTGACCTGATACAATATGAATCCCAGTCCTGGGCTCTCCAGGGCTGAAGTCCTAAATAAAGCAGTCAGTCAGTTTGGGCTCTGGGGCTAAACAGGACAAACTTAGTTCATCTGTCCCCATACACAGAGATCAATGCCCAGCTCTCCCCCAACCACCCTTAATGTGGCCCAAGACTCAGGGTTGATATTTCTCTCAGTCCTTGGATGACCCTGAAGCCAGACCTGTCTCCTGGAGACATGGTGGTGGTCCAAGAAAAGAGGCGGGGTGGAGGGGGGGAGTTTCCTGGTCACAGCTGGGGCAGAAGGAGATTAACACCAGCAGCTTGTTTTATTTTGAGGCAAAGCCTCATGAAACCCAGGCTGGCCTACCACTGTTGTAGGCAAAGATGGCCTTGAACTTCAGATCCTTCTGTTTCCATCTCTCTTGCTAGGAAATGGTGTGTTGCATCAAGTCCAGTTTGTTCTCTGCTGGCAACTGAACCTAATGAGGTTAGCACTCTGTCAGCTGAGCTACATCCTTATCCTGAGCACAGTCACCTGACCTCACTTCTCAGAGGACTAGCTGAAGCCCGTCAAGCTGGGCAAGGCCTGGACGATGGGGATGCTGCCTAGGACCACATGGCTAGCCACTAAGACGTCTTCCTCTGGGTCTCCAAGTGTCTGCCCTGCTAGCAGGGTCCTGACCTAGTCCAGCCTGGCCTTGTTGATTGCAGAAGGGATCTGGGGTCTACCAAACCCTACGGATGCTAGGACAACATGACTGCTAGGACCAAGGATATCCAAACCGGCACATCAACCCAGAGGAGTGACCAGTCTCAGACGGCTGCAGAGGACCAGGGCACACAGCTTCCTGGGTGCCCACTGCAGCATTCCATCATACAGTCAGCCCACCTGAGAGGTCTCTGGTCACATGGGACACCCAACAGCTCAGACTTGGGAGACAAAAGAAGCCGACTTAGTACAATATGAGCCAGTCTGGGAGCCCTCAGGAATGCCCGAGTCTAGTCAGGAGCGTGCTTGGAAAGCCAGGAGTGCTTTTGCAACCCTGGGCCAGCAGGGGCCTTGGGAGCAAGGACCAGGGCAAAGAGGAGCCCACAGCTACCTTGGCCAGCCCCAGCCCAGCTGTAGATTAAGAAGCCCCCTAGCCAGCCACAAGACACAACAGAGATAAGGAGCTATCACATCACGGATGGAGCAAGGAAAGGCAGCCAGGGCAGGCTCGCTCCAGACCGCCAGCGGTCCTCTTGAGGGGAGACAGGAATGCCCCCCTCCCTTCCTTAGGAGTCAATGATGTGCAGTGACGGGAGTGACCCAGACATTTGGCCTTATCCAAATTCTATGCTCACTGAACCCTGAGCTGCTTAGACATGGGATAGGCAGGCACCTTGGGTGAGCAAGTGAACGCCCAATTCAAGAAGACACAGCTTTAACTCAACCTTCAATCTAGGAAATGTCGACAAAAGGGCTACGTGCCTCAGGCATTGACTCCTAGAAGTGTGACGTCCCCAGCTTTCCCTGGAAGCCAATATCTGGGATTTTCCTGATTTGATGGGATTGAACTTGGGGCTTCATGAATACTAGGCAACTATTCTACCGACTGAGTCACATAGCTCCAGTATTTAGGTTATGGGATCCCAATCTTTGCCCTTGCTGTGCACTCCCCAGAAACTCCCCCCTTCAGCCGAAGGACTCCTGGCCTTCTTTCAGGTCTTAGCCCAAGAGTCCCCTCCCCCAAGAGTCACCTTGACTTCCTCTCTCTCCCCTGTTCCTGAACTTCTCTCCCCCTGGGAAGCTTTCCTCCTCATCCAAAGGGTACAGTCTCCCTGCAGGCTTCCCCTCTCCTAAGCCCTGAGGGTAGAGGTTTCCTTCAGGTCCTCACCAGCAAGGGCTGGCCAAGGATCAGGTTCCAGGAAACACACCCACACGTTAAAGTTGAATGTGGAAGCCCTTTTCCTTACACTATTCCTCAGAGTTCCCTTTTTGTTTAGAAATAGAAAGGGCAAGTTGAGGCCAGGTGTGGTCCTTTACGGTTCTAATCCTAGCCTCTTGGAGGTAGAGATAGGAAGACGCAGAGTCCAAGGTCAGGAAGAACAAGACAAGAAAAAGAAGGGAGAGACACTACTAGCACTTGCTGGTTGTGTGGGGTCTGTGGGCAGGGCCCTGAGGGGACCATTTCTAGGAGTTTCCAGTTATCCCTGTTGCTTAGGCTCTTCCACAGAATAATGTCATTGCAAATTTATTTGCAGTAAGATGAATTACAGTCTGGCTGTGATGGTGTACATCTTTAATCCCAGGCCTCAGGAGACAGAGGCAGGTGGGTTTCTGCTTCCGGAAAGTGACTCCGAGGGGAAGGGCTCTTGCCACCAAGCCTGATGTAAGTTGCATTCCCTGGGGAAAGGAGAGAATCTACTCCTGCAAGTTATCCTCTGACCTCAACAGGCATCCCATGACATGCATGCACCAACACACAGATACACACACACACACACACACACACACACACACACACACACACAAATGAGTAAATGTTTCTAAACCTCAAAAGTACCAATTATAAAGAAAGGCTCTGAAAAGTCTCGCAGCCGTTTCTTTGAGGTCCCTTACCTCAGGGTAACACAGGTACCAAGAAGGTCCTGAAATGTTCCTTTCAGTCCATACAGAGGCAGTAAATTCTCAGGTTAAAAAGACAAGGCTGAGCTGGCAGTGTAGCTCAGTTGGTAGAGAGCTTGTTCCACACTCAGGAAGCCCCAGGGTTCAGTTCCCAGCAGTGCTTAGAGAAGCGGGGTGAAGCAGGCCTGTGGTCCAGAGGAAGCAGGGTGACCCAGCACTACGGTCCAGCACATGGACACAAGGCAAGAAGATCGGGTCTCCAAAAGGGGGAATGCTCTTCTCTTTTTAATGTCTTCATTTGACGTATTCTATTTTTGTGCGTGTGTCTAGACATATTTCATTGTTGTTTTGAGACAAAGTCTGTCTCTGTAGCCCTGGCTATCCTGGAACTCTCCGTGTAGACCAGGTTGACCTTTAACACAAGAGTTCTACCTGCCTCTGTGTCCGAAGTGCTGAGATTGAAGGTGTGTGCCACTATGTGTGTTGAGCATTTTGTGTATCGGTGCACACATGTGTGTGGAGGTCAGAAAGACAGTCCAGCTCTTACACAATTCTGAGGATTCTTGGGTCACTGGGCTCAGGAGGTAAATGCCTTCATGTACTAGACTACCTGACTACCTTCTCCCTCTTCTTTCACTTCTCTCTCTCTCTCTCTCTCTCTCTCTCTGCATGTGAACGTGTGCAAGCACATGTGCATTTGCATATGTGTGTGTGTAGGTCAGAGGTCAATCTCAGGTATTACAACTGAGGCACTGTCTACCATGGTTTTCCCTACATCGCTCTGCATCTTGTTTTGGGGGAACCTGTATTTTGTTTTCCCTGAACCTGGAGCTCACTGACCAGCTGGACTGACAGCTGGTTACCAAGCCCAAGGGACAGCCCAGGTTACCAAGGGACCGGCCTGTCAGTGCCCTGTCAGCTCCAGGGTTACAAACGCAAGGCACCTGGCTTGCCACATGGTTTCTAGGGATCAAATTTGTGTCCTCTTGCCATCTTCCCGGCCCAGACATCCCTGTCTTTTTTTTTTTTTTTTTTTTTTTTTCCTTTGAGACAGGGTTTCCTGTGAAGCTCTGGCTGTTCTGGAACTTGCTCTGTAGACCAGGCTGACCTCGAACTTACAGAGATCTGACTGCTTCTGCCTCCCCAGTCCTGGGATTAAAGGTGTGCACCACCACTCCAGGCCAGCCCTTATCTTTAAATGTTCTCCTTCATGTTTGTTTGTTTGTTTTTTCCTACTGGTTTCCTAGTGAGTCCTAAGAAAACTTACCACATGCCCTAGAAATCTCCACACAGTAGCAGTTCCTGGGCCTAGCCTACGAAGAGTTGGGCCATTCACTTTGCACTCATATGGTCCTTTCATGTGATTACCATACTCTCTCCTGTTTTCTCTCAAGCCACTAGCCTTGCTAGAATCCTGGTCTGGCCACAGTGGGATAGGCCGCTTCTCCTGTACGGCCTTCAGAGGATTCCGTGCCCCTCTCTGATCTGCAGCTCCTGCCTACCCTTCTCCTGGCTGTAGCTGAAGCACTTCCCAGCAGTGGCTCTGCAGCCTTCTGAGCCAGTCTCTCCTGCCTTGCCTTACAGGGACCACCAGGCCAAAGGGATAGCTCTTGCTGATCTCATGAGTACCCAGTCATTTATAAGATATGGGGTGCCCAGAAAAATGAGTCCTTGTAACCCGAGACACAGGGACCTCACCTTTATTGGCTTTGCCATCAGGTCAAGGCATGGCATCAACAGTAGGGCCCAGCATGCACAAATCCAGGGCTTCTAGCTCAGGGGCTCCCTGCCTGACCTGGGAACCCAGCTGCCTTCCTTCCAGTGTTGCTAGAAGCCCTGCCTGGACACAAGAGGGATGAAGAGAACCCAGGGCCAGGTTGAAGAAGGGGAGGGGTGTTGGAGAGAGCAGAAGAAACGCGATCTGGGAAGTCAGGGTATTGTCGGGATCCTCTAGGAGGGAGACGTCAGTTCAGTCCAGGTCAGCAATATGAAAGGGGAGAGAGAGGTGAAGTCGAGGACCAGGACTGCAGGGGTGGAGGAGAGGGAGGATCGGGGAGAGGAGAGAGATAGATGAACGCTTTCGGCTCAGTGTGAGAGAATAGAGCTGGAGTTCCCCAGGTACACGGAAGCTGAGCAGGGTGGCCCAAGACTCTGAACAGATGGAGGAACCCCCCCTTCCTGTACAAAAGCAGATGCCCCGAAGGCCTGAGCCAGGGAACTTAGGCTGCCGAAGGAAACGGAGGAGCCAAGATTGGAAAGGAAAAAGCAAAGCTAACTCCACTTGCAGAGGACATGATCTTGCTCAGAGAAAATCATAAGGAAGCCATCTAGAGACTATTGGAGATGATAGGTTAGTCAAGCACAGATTCAGAGCCCAAGGTCACTATATAAAGGTCGATTCTGAGTCAGCTGTGGGGACCTGGGGCGTGATCCCCAGCACCTCGTAAAGTGAGCATAATTGTTCAGAGCACCAACCCCAGCACTAAGAAGGTGCAGGCAGAAGACCAGAAGTTCAAGGGTATCCTCAGCTACACCATGAGCTTGAGACCAGCCTGGGCTATATGAAAGCCTCTCTTTCAAAAAGAGAAATGAAAAGAACAGAACAGAAAAGAAAAGAAAAGAAAAGAAAGGAAAGGAAAGGAAAGAAGGAAGGAAGGAAGGAAGGAAGGAAGGAAGGAAGGAAGGAAGGAAGGAAAAGAAGATAAAAGGCCATATGAAGGTCAGAGTTCAATTTTCAGAAGTCTTTGATGGTCAAACTCAGATCATCGAGGTTGACACACTGTCCCCCAAATACACAATCAATCAATCAATCAATCAATCAATCAATCAGAACCAGGGAGAAGTGCTTGCCACTCAGGTGACAGCAGCCTGCATCCCATTTCCAGAATCTACATAAAAATCCTGGCCCAAAGTCCACCTGCAAACCCAGGCCTGAGAGGCAGACAGGCTGATCCCAGGGGCTCCCTGACCAGCAAGCCTCACTGAATGAGTGTGCCCCAGGTCCAGTGAGAGAACATGTCTCAGAACATAAGATAGAGAAATGAAGATGTCAGATGTTGACCTCTGGCCTTTGCATGCCCATCCGTGTGTGGGCGCACACATACATACAAACTAACAACTAAAGAATTATGCATTTAGTAAGAGAATTGCTAGGTTTGCTGGGTATAGGAATTACACCTCAATTACACCCTCGCCATCGACAAAATAAGCCTTTCATGCCATCACGTGGGAGACAGAGGCAGTTGGACTTCTGTGAGTTCAAGGCTAGCCTGTCTACATAGAGTTCCAGACTAGCTGGGGCTACACAGTGAGCCCTGTTTCAAAAATGGTAAGATGGAAAGTGCCCCTGAGGGCTTAAGAATGGCTCACCCAGTCAAGAGCACTTGCTCTTCAAGAGGACCCAGGTTCTATTCCCAACACCCCCATGATGGCCTGCAACCATCCATAGCTCCAGTTCCAGGAGATCCAATGGCCCCCTTATGACTTCTACGAGCACCAGGCACTCATGTGGTGCACAAACAGATGCGCAGGCAAAACCCACACACACACACACACACACACACACACACACACACACACATTTTTTTAAAAAATGTAAATATTAAAGTGGTCTTATGTCCACATAGCCTTGGCAGTGTCTGGGATGGAGATAGGAGGAAGGCCCGCAGCTGGCATGAGCCCTTCCCGTCTGCTGGATTCACCAGCGCTCAGTCTTCTAGGGAGTTTGTCCCCAGTCCCCTCCCCATCTCCTCCACTCCCCAGGCTCCCAGTCCACAGGGCTCCACCTCAGAGCAGCTAGTTCGGGGACACGTCCCCTTCTCCTCTTTGTCTTCTTCAGAGCTCTTGATGCCAGGCCCGTGGTTGCCTCTTCTAATGCAATGACAACAGTAACGACCATGATCATAGTGGTAGAGGCTATTGGGTGTGTAATTTTTAGGTATCACATACTTTAATAGGCATTCTTACATTTTATTTAATTAATTTTATACAGATGAGTGTCTTCCCTGCATGCCTGTATGCACCAGGTGCATGCCTGGTGTTCACAGAGGCCAGAAGAGGGGCTTGGATCCCCTGGAACTGTGAGTTACAGGTGGTTGCCTGACATATGGGTACCGGGAACCAAACCGAGGTCCTCTAGAAGGCCTGCAAGTTCTCTCAACTGCTGAGCTGTCTCTCCAGCCTCTTACTTTTATTTTTAATTGTGCTTATTCAGTTCTTGTGGGGACTCACTCATGCCGCAGGGCATATGTGGGGAGGCTTTCGGGAATGGGTCCTCTCTCCCACCACCTGATTCATGGGAGTTGAACTCAAGTCATCGGCCTTGGAGACGGGTACTTTGACTCTTCAGGCTGTCTGGTGAGGCCTATAGGGCATTGTTCCCTGGGAGTGTTTGGTTGTTTGTTTATTGAGACAGGTTCTCAATGAGTAGCCCAGGCTAGCTTAAGTCTCCAGCACGGCTGAGGATGACCTTAAACTTCCGACCTTCCTGCTTCAGCTTCTTGAGTGATGGGATCGCCTTCGCTCATACGCCAGGTTTTAGGTGGTGCTGCAGACAGAGTTGGGGCTCCCTGCATGACGATGTCAGATGCTGCCTGCATGATGCTAGCTAGGCAAGTTGTCTACCAACTGAGCTCCATCCCCTGCCAGACATTGTTTTAAGTCTCCCTGCCGGCCGTGGGGATAGCGTTGTTAGTAACCCTAAACCGAGGCTCAAAGAAGGACTTTCCTAAAGAACAGAGCTGTGGATGTGAAGAATTTGAAATGTAGTCTTCTGGCTGGTGAGAGTTCACACTAAGAAGCCCTGGGTGGAGCCCTCACGATCCGATCCTCTCAACTAGCTCACCCACCCTGCCCCTACCCGGTGTAACACCTCCTCCAGGTTGCCTACCCATGTGTGCCCCGCTCTTCCCCCTATAGCCCTCATACCCCTTTGTCGGGTCTCTTGGGGAAAAGGAATAGCATCGGCATGACCTCTAGGGACTCTGGATCTCTTGGACAGGAAGATCCAAAGAAGAAATGACTCAGGCCCACCCAAGGAGGACGCCCCGTCTTGTCCCAGTAAGGATGCAGCATTCTAAAGGGAGGTGAGTCGGGGCCCAGATGAGTAAGGCACACACTCAGACAGACAGGCAGGCAGACAGGCAGAACTTGGTGCCTAGAGCGATCAGCCTGCAGGCTGCAGGTGCTCTGGGCTCTCTGCAGGGCCTGAGTGCACAAGCTGCAGAATGAGGCTCCACGGACAAGCCCCACTACTGCCTCTAGCCCCAAGAGCACCCAGAGGACAAGCCCATACTCCCTGCCTGCGTGCTGACGGCTCCAGTATTTTCTGTGCCAACCACAACCCTTCCCCAGGGCTCCGTGATCTACTTTCCCACTTCCTACCTTAGAAATAGTTCATCATAGCCATTTCCCCACATGCCCTCCTGAGGGCAACCCCCCCCCCATCCACGCCCCACACACGAATACCACATTCTCACAGCCTAGGAATTCCTGAGGGCACAGCTGGCCTTGGATGATGTTCAAATGCATTTTTTTTTCTTGAGTGACAGGGAGGAAGGAAGGAGGGAGGAGAGACTCCAGGGCCCTGGTCCAGCTTGTCCTTGAATTTTAAGTTTACTCTTCTTGTCTTCCAGCTGCTGTGTGACCTTGAGGGAGTCAAGCAGTGTCTCTGGGCCTTCCTCACTAGCAGGCTGTAGAAAGGTTAGATAAAATAAGATAAGAACCTTACAAGAGGAATCAAGCCACAAGATGGTTGCAAGGCCATCTTGCCAAGGCTATACTTGAAGCTCACCAAAGGTGCTACACAAGGTGACACTGGTCAGCCGAGCCTGATGGTGCATGCTAGGGTCAGAATCCTAGCCCCTCGGGGAAGGAGACTTGGAAAACACAGTTCAGGCCCCCATGTCTTCCCTCGGAGTCAATTTGAATGGGGAGTCCTGGATCTCAAGCATTCAAGAGAACTTGGTTGGGCCTGCCTCTGCTTCCTAGTCTATCCATGTACAGAAGCCCCTAGATTTGCACACATGTACCTACACACACACACACACACACACACACACACACACACACACAGAGAGAGAGAGAGAGAGAGAGAGAGAGAGAGAGAGAGAGAGAGAGAGAGAGTTTCTATTTCTTTGGCTCATATCCGACCCATCCCCAGTTCCCGACCCAGTCATCCATGTCAGTCCAGGAAATCCAGACACTCAAATAAATTGAAATTGTTGAAGGCTAGAGGAATTTCGTCTCTGAAGGCCTGTTCTTTACATTTAACTTACTTATTTCCTAATTAATTTTTAGAAGATTCTCATGTAGCCCAGGCTAGCCTCCAGTGCACCTGAGGATGATCTCAAACTTCTGATCTTTCTAAGCAGAAAATGACAGACACATGCCACTATACCCTATTTACACGGCCCCAGGGTTTGAACTAGGGGGCTTCAGGCATATGAGGCAAGGGCACTGCTGACTGAGCAATCACCTGGGCTTTTCTGCGTGTGTGTCCTGGGACATGTGTGCGCGTCTTGGGGCTTGTGTGTGTAGACAGGCTGGGAACCAGGCAGCCCCTACCACTTTCTCTTGAGTGTCTGCAGAAAGGCCTTAGAGCATTTGGAGAGCCCAGCCAATGGCTGCTGGTATTACCTCACTGAATCAGAACCACCCCAGGACATAAACATCATATTTGGTGCCAGTGATGATTTTCATACGCATGGCTTAGGGAGTGGCATGACTTGGAGGTGTAGTCTTGTTGGAGTAGATCTGTCACTGTGGGCATGGGCTTTAAGACCCTCATCCTAGCTGCCTGGAAGTCAGTATTTTCCTAGCATCCTCCAGATGAAGATGTAGAACTCTCAGCTCCTCCTGCACCATGCCTGCCTGGATGCCGCCGTGTCCCACCTTGATGATAATGGACTGAATCCTGTAAGCCAGCCCCAATTAAATGTTGTCCTTATAAGACTTGCCTTGGTCATGGTGCCTGTTCACAGCAGTAAAACCCTAACTGAGACAGTGCCGTTGTATGAAGTGGGAATCCTGGCACAAAAAGGTTGAGCACCCAGCCACAGGGGACACAGCTAGGGCAGGACAACACAGCATGCTGGAAAGCCACGTTGTAGTCTTTTCCAAGGATTCATTCTCTTCACATTTGGCTTACCTACACTTTCGGAAAACTTTATGAGCAAGAAGGCTAGCCCAGGATTGACCTGGCAGGTAGGCATCCAAAGCTACCTCCTCCAGAAAGTACCCTCTCTCACGACACCCTTTCCCCTCTGTGTATTAAGGGGTTCAGCCTCTACTTAGAAGGGGCCCCTCAACCAGATACACAGCAAGCACTTGAGAAGTTTCTAGGCTACTGCATCAAGTTCCATTTTCTGCGGGGCCTCGGGAAGTTATAGCTCCTCAATGGGCCTCAGTTTCCCCATCTGGAAGATGACCCGAAGCTTCTAGACCTTCCTGAGACCTCAGCAATGGCCTCTCTGGGACCTCTCAAGCCATTAAGCCTCAAAGGTCTGCCCCCCCACAGTGTCTGGATGACACTGTAGCTTTCATTTGTGACTATGTCCCGTAGAACTGACACTGACGGTAGAGTCAGCTAGCCATGCCAGCCATTCCTCTGCCAGTGGTACACAAAATGATTGGCTTTGATGGGTGAGGGCTCTTCCAGACTGGCCCAGAAGAGGCCTTCTGTCCTTCCACGGTGCCTACAGTCACCAGCAGCAGCCACCAAGGCCACAGAACAATCCCTGCACTCCTGGCTCTCCAGCTAGAGCTTGAAGGTGACTTGAAGCCACCCCAGGTGGCCAAGGCTCTCCTTTGCTCTTTCATAGACACAGTACGGGTAGCTGTCTCCAATGGAAGAAGGTCATCTGCTTTTACACAGGGACTGAGCAACCTGAGCCCGGAAGAGCTGCTTTCTGGAGCTGGCGAGACGGCCCACAGTCAAAAGTATGTCCTGTCCACTCAGGAGATCCAAGGCTGGTTTCCAGGTCCCACACAAGGCAGCTTTGCAACTGCCTATAACTCCAGCTGCAGGGACATCCCAAGTCCACAGGCACTAGCACTCACGTAAACAGAGGCACATAACTAATTTTAAAAACATTTAAAGTGATGTTCAGCAGATAGGGATGCAAATGGAGGAGGATATAGACGAGCCGCTTTCCAAATGGCTAAGAAGTTCTCCGAGGTTAAGGAGCTCTTGGGTAATGGGGCTGGGTGAGGTTAAGAATGGCAACCAGCAAGTAGGAAGCACTTGCTGTATGCAGTGACTGCTCCCGGCACTCAGTTCAGCAGTGTGAGAGCAAGCCTGGCCTGGGCCCTTATAGGAAGGACTCAAGCTTGCTCTTATTTAGGGACCCACCCAGGTCCAGGTCCCCTTGTCTTGATAGCTTTCTCACCTTTGGTAGCAAAGACCCAGAGCTCACAGCCTCAGGCAGGACAGCCAGCAGCAGCCCGGTGTCTGGCTGGCTCTCAGAGCTGATTTGAGCCCCGTGTGCCTTCTACTCCTTCCCAGGCACGGTTGGAGATTAATTATTAATGCTGAAATAATTGGCATTCATTACCGTGCCAGTCATCCACGGGGGAGTGGGCCCTGCATTAACCAATTCATTGCTTGATGATTGATTAATTAAAGCCGAGCTTTTACAACACACCCTCGGGTGATGAACCACACTCTCCCCAGGGTAGACTAGAAGGGCGCGAAGAGATACCTTCTCCTGGGTGCCAGAGAGGAACCAGGAATCTCATACAGATCTTTATTTATTGGTGCCCTGGCCCCAGGTGACACCCCTGTGGATGGGCCTGGCAGCAGAAGCTCGTGTGTGTTCGTGTGTGTGTGTGTGTGTGTGTGTGTGTGTGTGTGTGAAGCTAAGCTTTGCTGTGAAGCTGAGTGAGGAGGCAAATTGCAAGCTTTGAGAAGGCTGTTATGTGAATCACCTGTGGGGCACAGGGTGCTCTTAAAAGCGAGAAAAAATAACAAAGGTGTGGTCAGGAGCACTGCTGTCTGTCTGAGCCAGGTCTTGCTGGCTCCCTGAGCCTCAGTTGCTCCAGCACTAAAAAAAAAAAAATAAAATAAACAAACAAGCAAAAAACCAAAAAAATAGAATCGACACCTGCAATCCCAGCATTCAAGAGGCTGAGGCAGGAGCATTGTGAATCTGAGACCAGTCTGAGATATTCAGGACAACTGACCTAAGCTAGAGATTGATACTCTGTCTCATAAAAGAAACAGGAGTTATTTGGTTTGGTTTTGATATACTTGCATGTAGCCAAGGCTGGCCTCCAAGCTGGCTATGTAGCCAAGGACCTTAAACTCCTGACCTTCCTGCCATCACCTCCCAAGTGCTAGGACTCCACGTATGCATGTGCCACCACATCTGTCCATGCTCTGCAGGGGATCACACTCGGGCTTTGCGCATGCTAGATTGGATAAGTGCTTTATCAATCAAGCTACCTCTCCAGCTCCCCCCCCCCCCAAGAACTGTGCCTTGAGTACCTGTTATGTCCCAGCTGCAGGAAGAGGCAATGGTGAGCCACGGAGACTCCCGGTGTCCCCGAAATCAAGTCAGTCTCTGAGGAGAGTGAGGAAGCAGACAAGGGAGGACTTCACATTCTCTAAGAATCCAGCTCCTGTCTCTAGGAGGAACCTTAATCAGCTAGGCTGAGCAAGTGGGGAGGGCCATGAATTGCCAATGGACCAGAAGCCCAGAAGGGAGGGTTGGGGTGCTGGCTGTAGGGACTGGTGCCACACTGAGACATGAGATCTCCTGTCAGGGCTACAGGGGTGCCAGTCACTTGAGCATTCCAAGGACCAACCAGTCTCTGTGTGATCATCAGCCTGGGAGTGGCGGGGCATGGGGTTCCTGCGGGCATGGCTCACCTTGTTGGCTCTTGGGCATTTCAGAGTGACGCTCCACCCCAACCCCAAAGAACAGCTTTTCCTGACCTCAAGCTGGCAACAAGCAAGGTGAGGCTTGAACAGGCTTGTCTGTACTCAGAGGGTTGCCTGGCTCCTCTGTGAAGGACAGGCCAGCAAGCCCTGCCCCCAACGGGGAAAGCTGGACAGACCCGTAGGGTAGCAGCAAGGCCTGCTTGGCCCAGAGTTGCTGTCCTGATGGGGTGAGACTGAAGGCCCTAGTACAGTGTCTGCCCCCCCCCCCCCCCGGAATGGTTCCTTAAGGTCTCTGTGGTTCCAAGGGTTCGGCCCTGAGATGTTTCCATAGGACCACGGCCCCTGAGTTATAGAGACATCCACTGGGGTCACACACAGCTACCCAGGTTGGCCGGAAGGTTCTCTATTTCCTGAGGGATGTAGGATTCCCCGAGGCCGTTTGTACTCTACCCACAGGCTCTACAGTAAACAGAGTGGGAGTGGGGGGGGGGGGGAAGCTTGCCAAACCAACCCTCATCCTTCATTAACCCAGAGGGGCTAGAGATTGGGCCTCGAGACCCACCCTCACCCTCACTGTCACTGCCAGAAGCCCGAAAGGCAAGAAGTGGAGGTGGGGGATGGGCAGGTAGCAAAAGG
>JADRCD010217613.1:0-62437 GCA_019843815.1 Montemys delectorum | reverse complement strand
TGTCTCATGAGGTAATGAGCAAACAGCCAATCAGAGATGAGCAGGCCGCTCCAGGGCATATATAAGCAGTGCTTTTGGGGGTGTGGGGGGTCGCCCTCTGGAAGATGGAATAAAGTATGGCTGCAGAAGGATCTTGGCTGTCGTCTGTGTGTCTGTCCTGCGCGCACGACAGAAAAATACTATTATTACATTGTTTCTCACAAGCCTTGTGAAGAAAGTCAAACAAGATGGAACTGTTCAAGGCTGAGAACAAAGCATGCTCCGCAGCACACACAGGGCAAGTCATGGAAAGACTGCTCAGACGGCAGGCAGCTCAACAGTGGACCATCCACAGGAATGCTGAGCTTCTGAGTCATCTAGTCATTATTTTAAACTTTCTAAAAATGTTATTATATTTATAATAGCAATTACTATCATTATGACCAAGGGGGGAGCTTGGGCATGCCTATGTGGAGATCAGAGGACATCTAAGGACGCCAGCTATTTGCCCTAACATCATGATCCACAGATCCACAGATCAAACTCAGGTCATCAAGGTTCAAACTTCAAGTGCTTGTACCAACTTCACCATCTCATACACCTAAGAAAACTATTTTATAAAGAACTAAACAAATTCTGACAGGAATATAGGAAGTATTACCTAACACTGGAGGGAAAACTGGATATCTAGTATAAAGATGCTTTGAGGAAGAAAAAAGAAGAAACAGACCAGCGCACATGCAGCATTTGGTCATTTCTGCTCTCTCCAGACCCTACTATTCTAACTGTGATGATACCCCCAAATTTATGTGCTAAACTTTAATCACTAGTAATAGCACTAGCAAGTGGAGCCTTTAAGGAGTGCTAAAAGTAGGATGGAAAGGTTTAATCATGAACGCAATTAGAAAACTCTATAAAAGGTCTAGAGGGAGCAAGTTTTACCCTTTGACCCTTCCACTAGGACATAGCTTGTGTCCCCTTTAAAAGGGGTGGTACTGTACCAAGTACCATCTTGGAAATTAAGTTCATGCCTTCAACACACAGCATACCTTTAGTACCCTGATTGATAGAATTTTGCAGACGTCTGGTTTCTGAGAAGATAAATATTCTTTTTTTTTCTATTTTCTTATTTATTAACAAAATGCAGACAGCCATTTTTGACTACCAACTTAGATGTTTCCTATTATATACATCAAATTGATTCATTACCAAGAAATTTCTTGCAACCATAAAAGGTGAATAATTAAAATATTTGCTTTATAATACAACCAATCTATACAGTTCATCTTTCCAAGACTGTCTGAAATGACTGGAATGGTGACACATTCTTTTGTATGAACCTTCCTCTTCAGAACCCCTGAGGTTTGGTAATTAAAGTAGCACACGAGGAGCCGCAGTTCTCAGTTCTCTGTCAAACTGTTAACTAGGTTTAAAAAAAATTGTTTTTCAAAGACAGGTGGAAAATTGTGGGATTACTCTGTACAGTTTTTAGAAATATTTCTGCAACAACTTAACTAAAAGGACCTAAAATGGCCCTGTAAACAGTGTCCTTGGAAAGCTTGTTAATGTTGGGATGAGGGCCACTTCCCACCTCTACCACTGTCCCTTCAAGATAAATATTCTTTATAAACTGCCTAGTCTGTTATTACTCAGCATAAATAAACTAGTATAGTGAGTCAATGTGGCTCTGGATTCAACAGTTAAAACCATGCAGCGAAAAGACATTATACTCTAGTCAACTACAAATTTATTTAGATAGAAACCACAAATAGCTGGGCAATGGTGGCACACGCCTTTAATCCCAGCACTTGGGAGGCGGAGGCAGGCAGATTTCTGAGTTCGAGGCCAGCCTGGTCTACAGAGTGAGTTCCAGGAAAGCCCAGGGCTACACAGAAAAACCCTGTCTCGAAAAACTAAAACCAAAACCAAAACCAAAAAAAAAAAGAAACCACAAATAAGTAGGATATCCCTCTCACAAATTCATCCGGTGAAGAAACCAAGAATCAGGGACCTTTATTAACTTTACCAAATTCTAGTATACTCGACCCTCATCTTTAAATTATTCTTCAAGAACTATTTTGTAGGGTGTACCATCATCTTCAGAGTGTAACCCTTCTTTCTCCAGTCTTCCTCTGAATGTAGGGTGCACGAGTCCAAGCTTGATGGTGGAAACCTTCCTTCACTTCTCCTCTTTCAAGGCAAGGTTTCCCATCTGAACCCAGAGATTCTCTAAATGACTAATCTCACTAGCCAGTACGCCATGGGATTCCGACTTCTACCTGCTACAACAGCAGCACTAGAGGCAGACTGCCTATACCGACTGGCACTTGTGTGGAGTCAGAAGATCCAAATTCTGGCCATGTTGTTTGTATAGCGAACACTTTCACAACTGAGTCGTCTCTGCAATCTCAACAATAATTACTTTTATACAGCTCTTTTCCTTACCAGTAGTTTTTCTTCTTAAAATTGGTTATTGTAGACATTACAATAGCACTAAACATTTACATACTAATTTTAATTTATACAAGCTTAACCTAAATCACATACAAAGTCTCTACTCTTTTAGACTTCTGTTCCAATTCTTTTGGTTATTGATATCATAAAATTAATCCTTAAAGACTACATGCCCAAAGTACAAATAATTAATTTTAATACTTTAGCCTTTAAAAAATTATTATTGTGTGTCTGTGTAGGTATATTATGGGGGAATCATGCACATGCTAACTCACATGAGAGGAAATCAGAGGACAACTCTATAGAGTTGGTTCTGTCCACTTTACATGAGTTTCAGGGATCAAACTCAAATCATCAAGTTATATAGCAAACAAATGTATTTATTGAATTACCTTTCTGGTCCCTACCTACTCTTTTATTTAAATTATATATAAAATAAACTAGAGTTACTGATTTTTTGAACTAATTGTTTTTAATATTTATTAGTCCTTAGCAGAAAACAAAAAGAACTATAGAATACTTGCAGTAACATTAGTTTTTACGTTTTTAAATTTATTTTTATTTTATGTATACACTTGAATACCTGCATGTATGTTTGTGTACCACATGTAAGCCAGGCACAGGACAAAGCCAGAGACAGCACTGGTTTCCTGGAACTAGAGTTACAAACAGCTGTAAGCCACAATCTGGGAAGTAGGAACTGAACTCAGGTCCTTTGGAAGAGCTCTGAACTGTTAAGTCAGCTCCCTAGCCTTCAAGCTTTTTCATTATATTTATTTACTTATTTATTTATTTACTTATTTACTTAGGCTCTGTATGTAGGCTAACATTCCATATTGCATATGTATAGGTCAGAGAAAAACTTTTAAAGTTGTTTCTCTCGTTCTACCACATGGGTAGAATCAAGAAACTATCATGCTTGGCAGCAGAAGTCCTGCTAAAATATTCTACTGGCCCAAATATAAAAAAATTAAAAAAAAAAATGTTTTGAGACAGGGTCTCACTGTGTAGTCCTGAATGGCCTAGAGCTCTCTGCAAATCAAGGTAGCCTGAAATTCAGAGATATCTGCCCTATGACTCCTAGGTGCTGAGATTAAAGGTGTATACTATCACACCTGGCTACAAACTGATCTTGTATTAGCTCACAGGGCTATTGTGACGATTTACACAAACTCAATAGTTTGCCACAATAGAAATTTATTCTATTATTGTTCTGGCATGCTTGGTTCTGGAGACTTTCTGCCACTCATTTGTGGCAGAAATTTCTTCTATAATTTTGTTGAAGATATTTACTGGCCCTTTAAGTTGGAGGTCTTCACTCTCTTCTATACCTATTATCCTTAGGTTTGGTCTTCTCATTGTGTCCTGGATTTCCTGGATGTTTTGGGTTAGGAACTTTTTGCATTTTGCGTTTTCTTTAGCTGTTGTGTCAACGTTTTCTATGGTATCTTCTGCACCTGAGATTCTCTCTTCTATCTCTTGTATTCTGTTGGTGATGCTTGCATCTATGGTTTCTGACTTCTTTCCTAGGATTTCTATCTCTCAAAAGATATTTTTAACTGCATTTAAGTCTCTTGCTGGAGGTTTGAAGGAGAATGTCCTTCCCTCCCCCCATAGGCTCACATACTTGCATGCTTAGTCAGCAGGGAGTGGAACCTTTTTGAAAGGATTAGAAAGATTAGTATAGATGTGGCCTTTTTGAAGAAAGTATGTTAATAGGGGTGGGCTTTGAAGCTTCAAAAGCCCATGCCAGGTCCAGTGAGGGTCTCCCCACTACCTACTCCCCCACCTCACCCCACCTGTGGACCAGGATGTAAAGCTCTCAGCTACTTCTCAAACACCCTGCCTGCCTGCCACCAGGCTCCTTGTCAAAATGGTAATGGACCAACCTCTGAAATTGTAATCAAAGCCCCAATTAAATGCTGCCTTGATCGGGGTGTCTTTTCACAGCAATAGAACACTGACAAAGACACATGCTAATCAAGGGTTATCTGTGTTTATACTTAATGACATTTGCACATTCTCTTTTCCAAATATGGCCCATGTTAAGGTTTTGGGTAGATAGATCAGAGTTATTGGTGGTCATCAGGGTGAGGAAGTGATTAGAAGAAAGGATTATAGAAGGGCATGAGAAAATGTTTGTCCATTATCATGATTACAGTAACAGCTTCCTGGATATAAACACATTAAAAGTTGCTAAAGAGAGTTGAATACCTTTAATCCCCAGCACTTGTGAAGCAGAGATGGATCTCTGTGAGTTTGAGACCAGTTTGGTCTACATAGTGAGTTTCAGAACAGCTAGAGCTATGAAAAGAGACCCTATCTCAAAAACAAAATGGAACCAATACACCCTTCAAAAGTTACTAAAGTGTATACTTTGTAATGAGAACACCATCATTTCTCATATTGGAATTTCAAAATGCAACAATGAGTGATACTAACACTTAGCAAGCAATTTAAACTCAAAACCAAACCAAAGCAAACCAAACCAAACCAACAAAAACCCAAAATAAAAAAAAAAAAAACAAACAAACAAAACTTTATTTTTTTTAAACACTTAGAAACTGAGGAATTTATGACCCCAGCACCCCAGCACTCAGGACACTGAGTTAGTAGGATCATGAATCTCAAGATGATAGCATGGGCTACAAAGCAATATCCCTCCCCACCAAAAAAGGTTGGAGTAGAGAAAAAGAGAACAATATAATTATAAATTCAATGAATGACAGACTGGCAGTGGCTACCCCAAAAAGGAAAGCAATGTAAATCAGAAAGCTTAATATTTGTCCCCAAAGTGACCTACATGGATTCTTGGTGAATGTTTGTGCAGTTAGTAAACCCCAGAAGCACCAACTCACACAACTCCCTGTGCTAACTACCAAGTGATGCCTGTAGACAGGGAAGGTTGGCTAAGCAAAACCAAGAAGTGACAGAACATCCAGGAAAGTTGCCAAAGCAAACAGAAAACTTTAAAAAGGGAACACCAATTCAGACTTTAAAACTAGCATACACAGGACCAAGGAACTCAGTGTATCCACTTTCATTCTCATTTACCAAGACAAAAATTTACCTCATAATTACTATGAGGGAAGGAAAAGGAAAGGGGAAAGAAGTATGAACTCCCACAGAACTCTCCCAGGTCTCACTGCCTCTTTCCAGACTCTTAATAATTAGGATTTAATAATGCACTGGAAAATCTGCTCGAACACAAAAATTCCTGCTGTATTGTTTAGAAACTGCTAAATTAAACACATATGAAAAATGCATGTCTCCTATTCCATTGAAAGCTAAGTTAAACATAGTAAAGCAAATAAATGTAATTCATCTATTAATAAACTTTATAGTGTTATTCCATATTAAAAATATATCAATTTAAAGGACCAAAAAGCAATCTTTAAGAAAGATCAAGCATCTTTGATGAGGAGATTTACTAAGCAACACCCATTTGTTCCAGTGTATCAAGTTTAACTCCCATGACTACCAGCTGGATTTGGCAATCTCAATGCATAAGACAAATAATTCATAAAAGTTTGACAATATTATTTTTAGTTTGCATGCTTCTTGGATTGAACCCATAAATGCTTCTACTTTATGCTACTCCAGGGACTGATTCCATTCAGGCACAAAGCTGTTTGTCAGCCATTGCAAGAGACTAAAACGTTCTGTGCAATCATCATACTCTGAGAATTCAAATTACACATGTCGTTTGGGAAGACATTCAGAACACAGCAATTAAAAAGTGACTGTTGCTGCTTTGGAATGGCATCAAGGAAGTGGGACAGAATAACTGAGTCTACACACTATGCATAAGAAACAAACCTCTAATAGTGTTTATGGTTATCAATGATCACATCCTGGTAAGTTTAACAATTTACTTTATCTATCATAAAACTAGGTTGAGAATTGTCATCTAAAACAGCTTGTCAAATGTAAACTGTGTTTATACTATGAATGTGCCTTGATTACACTATAAAGCACAAAGTGTTTTTAATTTTAATGAGGGAGAAATACATCTAAAATTAGAACTCAACAAAAACATCTGAATCAATTGTTTCCCCCAACTACTTCCAAACAAAATACTTCAAATTCCATACAAGATTCTGCAAACCCATGAGTATAAGCTCTAATCTTGACACTGAATTTGGAACATCTCCATGGAGGAAATCCATGAACCAGATGTGATTTTATTCTTCCAGATGTATTTTATAAATATGAGGACAAATAAAACATCTCTCTACTTAAAACATACACTGGCAAAGAGGAAATCCTACAGATCTTCAGTCCTCCACCACTCTAAGGTGTCACTTATTAGACACTAAAGGAGAAATACTGACAGTGACTATATTATCAGTGAACATAACTTCATCAGCTTCACACAGTTCATCATTTCTGTGTTCAGTAGCTATTTTAATCACAACAGAAATTGTTTTAAATAACACTTACCTTTACATTATATAGAAATTAAGGAGAAATATATACCTTCAGTTTTAATTAGATGCCATGACTTCAAGATTCAAGGTAAAGTTTTATGTACAAAGAAAAATGAATCCACAGTGGTAAATTAATGATCACAATAAAATTTAATTTCATGATCTCAAAGTTTTATAATACTTTAAAATGCCAATGGTACAAGTCCTAGAATTAAAATATAGTATCACAAAATCCGATTTCCAACATATTAAGAACTAAACATATTAAGAACTAAGCAACAATAGTGATCTTTAGGAACATAGTACATACGTGCATTGTGTGTGCGTGTGTGTACATATGTAGGTATTACTTTATATGTATGTATATGTATGGTATTTTGCCTGCTTGGATGGCTGTGTGCCTGGTGCACCCAAGGGCCAGAGGAAAGCATCAGATCCCCTGAAACTGAGACTGTTTTGAGTGAAAAGAAATCAAACCAGGTACCTCTGAAAGAGCAGCAAGCTCTCTTAACCTCAGAATTCTCTCTCCAGGCCTTGGGCACTTACATTTGCTATTTCGATCAGAAATTTTTCGAACACCTAACAGATCCTATTAAATATTTAACAAAAGTCAAGAAAATGGATGAGCTTCTTGAGATGTTATTTTAACCTGAAGTGATACATAAATATAATTTAGTTATAAGAACTGTGAACAGATAAATTTAACCTTAATTCCTATTTTAAATGATGATTGCCCATTCCACTAAGAAAGACTGGCATCCTATGCACCACTACAAATTATTAAGGCACTGAGATTTTTACAAGGACATTACACTTGCTTTATTTCTGTGCAATTGTTTTCAATAATTTAATAAGAATTTTAAATTTAATTTATCTTAGCATAAAAATGATTGTTTTAAATTTAACAGCTTATTTTAACTTTAATCCAAAATTATTTTAAATGATTTTTCAGTAATACCTAATTTAGTAATACAAATTATTCAAATTCTAAATTAAGGGTAAAACCTTTCCCAGGAAGAAGGCATTTTAGAAGTGATCATGTATTTAATTTAAAGAGTGAGGATGATTTCTTGGTGGACATGGATGCGAGAACCAGTTATTACAGTAACTGTATAGTAATAAGCAAGATAAGTAATAACCAGGTCTTGGGCTTTTGTAAAACTGTATAGTACTCAAATCATAATACAGTGGTATTTTTCCCCCAATACCATAATGAGTAAGAATTTATCTCTTTCATATCATGTGTACTGAATGCCTAACTTTTTTCTCTTGTACCAATAACTCTAGAGCTTTGTTAGGGATAATTCTGTTGAAAGATGTAATTGTGATTAAATTTTATACAAAGAAAGAACAAAATTTAAAGTGATCTATTTCAGATGTTTTCTTTTCACAATTAAAAATACAAAGAAAAGAAGAAGAGGAGGAGAATGTAGAATTATTCTACCAAGGGGCCAGTGAGTGGAGCAATAGTAAGAGCTTTTGTGTAAGCCTGATGACGTGTGTTCAGCCCCCAGAATGCATGATAGCAAAAGAGAACGCATATAACACATTAGGCCCATATTTGTAATCACACTCATATACCACATAAACACACAGTAATAAATTTTTAAAAATTAATTGAAAAGAAATTCTAGAGACTGGAGAGATGGCTCAGCAGTTACAAGAACATCTCCCTCTTGCTGAAGACCTAGCTCTGGTTCCTAGCACCATGCCCATCAGCTGAAACCACCTGTAAACCTAGCTCCAGGACAGTCAAGATCTTCTTACACTGGCAGATACCTGAACATACTTACACACAGGTACATAACTTAAAATTTTAAAATATTTTAAATGAAATGAAAATTTTTATCCAGGGCCAAAAAAAAAAAATCTATTTATTTAGAAGAAACCAACTACAAATTTTACTTAAACTTACTTTGGATTTGAATGACAAAACTTACTCTGAATTGCATAAAGCTTCTGATTGAGAGGAGCCATGAACTAAAATGTTACATTCCATATATGTTAAGATTAAATCCTAATTTCTCGAACACATCTAGCTTTTCAATGATTTATACTCATGGAAAAAAAAATACCTAAGTATAAACCACCCATTCAACAACAGATGAGGATAGCTACAAGCTAACATATATCAATTAGCAAAAACATCTTTGGGGAAAATAAGATCTGTAGTGCTCAAAAAAAAAAAAAAAACAGAACAAAATAGTGAAAAGCAAAACAGAAAAGGTAAAATCAGGAAGGCAAAGTTGTTTTAATCTGCTATAAAAACTACAATCATCCAAAAGCTATGAGATTGTTCCTTACACAAACGCCTACTAAGGATGTTGAAAACAAAATAAAAAAAAATCATATTTGTAACTTATTAAGAAAAAACAGAAATGAAGAGAGTTTTCCTGTTTTTAAATTATTATTGCTTTTATTTGGTAGTGCTGGGCTTGAGCCAAGCTTCCCCGTGCAAGCTCTGTTGTCTGAACTATATCACTAGCCACTTCTAAGCTTTCTTACTTACAAAGCACTGCTGTTTTTGTGAGATCACTCTCTAACAGCATGTTTTCAGTATTACATTTTTATAATCAAGTATATTTTATTTCAATCTCATAAGTATTTCCAGAAACCAAACCATAAAACAAATATTAAAAGCTTTCATTTAGTATGTCACTACTGAAATTGTGTTTGGTAAGTTAAATAATAGAGACTACAATTAATAAATATTTTTAAAACATAAGTTAAAATATTATTTGATTCATTTCTTAGTCAAATATTTAATGGGATCCTACAGTGGTCCAGGAACCTCAAGTATGGCGAAGATGCAGAGCTGAGCAAGCGGGTGAGCCTACTGCCTCCATGAAGGCCGCTCTCCTTGGGGTCAGTGGGAAACTAAGTAGTCATGACAAGTGCTACTTGAAAACTTATTCCACTTTTCACTTTCTGCAACATTTAATGTGAAATGCTGGTGAATTACCAATTAAACTTTCTGTGAAGTTCCCAAGTCAAATGTCTCTTAGTGCTTCTCTTACTCAGGGTTTCAGTACTAACGACTCTCCCTCATTCATGGCTCTAGCTCTTCCTCACTTCCTTTTATTTCTAGAAAAGAGAGACTAAATCTGTTCAAAGACACTATCATAAGTTTTAAAATCTTAGCACATGTTCTTCACAGTACTAATGTTTTCTCTTAATTTTTAATCCCTTTGATGAAGAAAACTGCCCAACTCTAAAAGTGTTAAAACAAGCCTAGTGGCATAGCTTACAATCCCAGCTACTTAAGGAGTGAGACTATAAATTCAATGCTTACCTGAGCTATATATAAGGTGAGTTCAAGAGCAGTCAGGGTGACTTAGTAAGACACTGTCTCAAAGTAAAACTTTTTATAAGTGGTGTTGAGTTTGGTTTGGTTTGGTTTGGTTTGGTTTGGTTTGGTTCAGTTTGGTTCGGTTCGGTTCGGTTCAGTTTGGTTGTGGTTTGGCTTGGTTTGTTGGTAGTTTTTTTTTTTTTTTTTTTAATGACCTTAGAGATACAGCTAAATCATAGCATGCTTGTCTAGCAAGCATATAGTCTTGCTCTCCATTCCTAGTACTGGAAGAAAATATATACTTTAAATTCTAGTTATGAGGCCTTAGGTAAATTATTTAGTTTATGTGAACTTCAGTCCACTCAATTTTGAAATAGGAAGAAAGGCAGTGCTTTATCTAAAAGGTTACAGAAGGGGCTGGAGTCATGGCTCAGTGGTTAAGAGCACTGACTGATCTTCCAAAGGTCCCGAATTCAATTCCCAGCAACCACATGGTAGCTCACAACCATCTGAAATGGGATCTGATGCCCTCTTCTGGTGTGCATGAAGAGAACTATAGTGTATATACATACATAAAATAAATTTTTAAAAAATTGTTTAAAAAAAGCAAAGAAGCAGATGTCTATTTGCTTTCTTAAAAAAAAGATTACAGAAAAAAATTAAATGAGGTAATACATGTTAGGGTACTTGGAACATAAAAACCTATAAATAAATATTAGCTATAACAAATTATAATATATTATTATTTATCTTTTGGGGGGGGGGCGCTACGTGCATCACTGACCTGAGATCTCTTTTGTTTTTCTTCACTTTTGGAAAAATATAGTGTGTATCTTTTTTTTATATTGTCTCATTTGTGGATCAAGAATTTCTAGAAGAAAAGATGACTGTGTTCTAAAAACAAGACTACGAAGCTTTGCTTTTTCCCTTTCCAGTCAGTGTCAAGCAATGGACATCTCTTGGGACAGCACAGCACCATGAACTGGGGACAAAAGAAAGCTCCTCCGCACCACAAGAACTAGAAGTGTAAACTGGAGCTGCCTGTATCACAAATACAGTCTGAGTCTGAGGAGACAAAAATATCATGCCCTGAGACTGGATGTGGGGAACTTCTCCTGGGACTCTGTGTGTTGCATTTAAAAAACAAACAAAGAAACAAAAAAGCAAACAATAACAAAAAAGCCAAGCTGGTCTGCACCAACACCTGGTGAAGAAGTGTATTCCGCTTGCTGCCAGCACACCCTGCTAACAATGGTAGAGTCCCATTATATACTACCCCTGGGCTAAGAAGAGATGTTTAAGGAGGAAGTGCTTTTAAACAAGAAAACAACCAAAATTACCAAGAAATATGATGAAAAGGAAATGAATGTCAAGGTCTGTGGTTATCTGGTGAGGAAGTTCCAATAGGGCCAGCCTCTGGCCTGCACTGCATCAAACCTGGGCCAGTGTGGTAGAGCAGAGGGCTACGTGCTTGAGGGCAAAGAGCTAGCTGGTGTTCTTTCTGAGGAAGATCAAAGCCTGGAAAAGCAAATAAGTTGTCATCAGTAGCTCATGTACTAAGGTGTTTATTTTTCTTTGAAGAAAGCAGAACTATAAGACGTAAACTGACCCCTCTCTTCTCATTCTGTCTTCACTGTCCTTAATAACTCTTACTTTTTATCTTGTGTCTCTGTGCTATTTATCTACAGTCCTTCTAAATGAATTTGTGCTCTACTTATTTGTTATTATTTATGATCTTATTATTATTAGTTCTACTTCATGTTTATTTTCCTGATTGCTTGAGAAATTTACTTCTCAAAGGTAAAAGATTAAGAACTAGAAGCAACAATTCTGACAAAGGTGCATGGCTGAAAGTACAAGACAAAGGGGTAGGACAGGCAGAAAGTGGTCCTATGTCTATTCCCAGAAAGCCTCCCTTGATAACAGTCAGTCAATTCCAGAGTGTCTATGTCCTCAGGACTTATCTCCCACTTGGTCCTCCTCCCAGTACCATACCACCACTGCTCAAGTTTCTAAAGTTTCAACTTCAGAGTACACATTCAAAACATAGCAGAGGAAATAATGGTGCTACCAAATGCATTTGAGAAATACAAATTTACATAATCTTTTTTTGTTTGTTTGTTTGTTTGTTTTTTGAGAGACAGGGTTTCTCTGTATATAGCCCTGGCTGTCTTGGAACTCACTCTATAGACCAGGCTGGCCTCGAACTCAGAAATCCACCTGCCTCTGCCTCCCAAGTGCCCGGCTACATAATCTTTTAAGTCAACTTAAAATACAGTGTCTTTCACTGTTTCTTACAACAACCCTGGGACTTGGGAGGAATAAGCATGGTTTACTATATAAGATCTGAGGTAAGAAACTATCAAGTCACCTATACACACAAACACACCCATACAAGCACACAGGCATGCATGCACACACACAAGAACGGACAAGATATTAAGCATCTCACAACAAAGTCAAAAGCAGAGAGTCACAAGCACATAAAGTCACCCACAGAAACAAACATATCAAGAACCAACAGTCATCTCTCTTTAATATCTCTCAATATTAATGGACTCAACTCACCTATAAAAAGACTCATGCAAACAAAACCCAGCATTTTGCTGCATAGAAGAAACACACCTTAATAAAAAAGACAGGCACTATCTCAGAGTAAAGGGATGGAAAAAGGTCTTCCAAGCAAATGGTCCCAGGAAACAAGCAGGAGTTGCCATCCTAATATCTAATAAAATAGGCTTTCAACCAAAAGTTATCAAGCGTGATGAAGGACACTTCATAGTCATCAAGGGGAAAATCCACCAAGAGAAAGTCTCAATTCTGAACATCTATGCCCCAAATGCAAGAGCACCCAAAATTCATAAAAGAAACTTTACTAAAACTCAAAACACACATTGAACCCCACACAATAATGGTGAGAGATTTCAACACCCCACTCTCAACAATTGACAGGTCACTGAAACAGAAACTAATCAGAGACACTGTGAAACTAAGAGAAGTTATAAACCAAATGGATTTAACAGATATCTACAGAACATTTCATCCTAAAACAATACAACTTCTCAGCACCTCATGGTACCTTCTCCAAAATCGACCATATAATTGGTCACAAAACAACCCTCAACAGATATAAGAAGATTGAAATAATACCATACATCCTTTCAGATCACCATGGCCTAAGACTGGTCTTCAAAAACAGTAAAAACTACAGAAAGCCCATGTATACGTGGAAACTGAACAACTCTTTACTCAATGATAACTTGGTCAGGGAAAAAAAAAGAAAGAAATTAAAGACTTCCTGGAATTTAATGAAAATGTTGACATATCATACCCAAACTTAGATGACAGAATGAAAGCAGTGCTAAGAGGAAAGTTCATAGCACTAAGTGCCCTGGTAAAGAAACTGGAGAGATCCTACACTAATAACTTAACAGCACACCTGAAAGCTCTAGAACAAAAAGAAGCAGGGTGAGTAGAAAGCAGGAAATAGTCAAATTTAGGGCAGAAGTTAACCCAATAGAAACAAAGTAAACAATACAAAGAATCAGCAAAACCAAAAGCTAGTTCTTTGAGAGAATCAAGATAAGATAAACCCCTAGCCACACTAACTAAAGGGCTGAGAGACAGTATCCAAATTAACAAAATCAGAAATGAAAAGGGAGACATAACAACAGAAATGGAGGAAATTAAAAAAAATCATCAGATCCTACTATAAAAGCCTATACTCAACAAAACGGATAAATCTAGATGAAATGGATGGTTTTCTAGACAGATGCCACATATCAAAGTTAAATCAAGAGCAGGTAAACTATCTAAGCAGGCCCACATCACACAAGGAAATAGAAAAAGTCATTAAAAATCTCCCAACCAAAAAAAGGCCCAGGGCCAGATGGATTTAGTGCAGAATTCTACCAGACCTTCAAAGAAGACCTGATACCAATTTTCCTCAAACTATTCCATAAAATAGAAACAGAAGGAACACTACCTAACTCATTCTATGAAGCCATAATTACTCTGATACCAAAACCACACAAGGACCCAACCAAAAAAGAGGACTTCACACCAATTTCACTTATGAATATTGATGCAAAAATACACAATAAAATTCTTGCAAACTGAATCCAAGAACACATCAAACTCATCATTCACCACCATCAAGAATATTGATGCAAAAATACTCAATAAAATTCTTGCAAACTGAATCCAAGAACACATCAAACCCATCATTCACCACAATCAAGTAGGCTTCATCCCAGGGATGCAAGGTTGATTTAATATATGAAAATCTATTAATGTAATCCACTATACAAACAAATTCAAAGAAAAAAAATCACATGATCATCTCCTTAGATGCAGAAAAGGCCATTTGACAAAATACAACACCCCTTCATTTTAAAAGTACTGGAGAGATCAGGAATTCAAGGCTTAAAAGTATTGGAGAGATCAGGAATTCAAAGCCCATACCTAAACATAATAAAAGCAATTTACTGCAAACCAACAGCCAATATCAAATTAAATGAAGACCTACTTGAAGCAATCCTACTGAAATCCTCCTGAAATCCCACTGAAATGGGACAAGACGAGGATGATGCCCACTCTCCCCATATTTATTCAATATAGTACTCGAAGTGTTAGCTAGAACAGTAAGACAACAAGAGATCAAGAGGATACAAATTGGTAAAGAAGAAATAAAGGTACCACTATTTGCAGATGATGGTAGTATACATAAGTGACCCCAAAAATTCTACCAGAGAACTTCTCCAGCTGATAAACAACTTCAGCAAAGTGTCCAGATATAAAACTAACTCAAATCAGTAGCCTTCCTTTACACAGAGGATAAACAGGCTGAGAAAGAAGTTAGGGAAACGATTCCCTTCACAATAGCCACAAATAGTATAAAATATCTTGGGTAACTCTAACCAAACTTGTGAAAGACCTATATGGCAATAACTTCAAGTCTCTCAAGAAAGAAATCAAAGAAGATCTCAGAAAATGGAGAGATCTCCCATGCTCATGGATTGGCAGAATTAACCTAGTAAAAATGGGCATCCTACCAAAGGCAACCTATAGATTCAATGCAATCCCCATCAAAATTCCAACACAATTCTTCAAAGACATGGAAAGAACAATTCTCAAATTCATCTGGAAAGGCAAAAAAACAAAAAAAAACAAAAAACAAAACAAAACAAAACAAACAAAAAAACCAGAATAGCAAAAACAATTCTTAACAATAAAAGAAAACCTGGGGGAATCACCATCTTTGACCTCAAGCTTTACTACAGAGCAATAGTGATGAAAACTGCATGGTATTGCTACAGAAACAGACATGTTGATCAATGGAATAGAATTGAAGACACAGAAATAAAACCACACACAGTCACTTGATCTTTGACAAAGACACCAAAAATATACAACATAAAAAAAGAAAGCATCTTCAATAAATGGGGCTGGTCTAACTGGCTGTCTGTATGTAGAAGAATCAAAATAGACCCATATTTGTCATCTTGTACAAAGCTCAAGTCCACATGGATCAAGGACCTCAACATAAAACCATATACACTGAATCTAACTGAAGAAAAAGTGGGAAAGAGCCTTGAACTCATTGGCACAGGGGGAAATTTCTAAACAGAACTCCAATGGCTCATGCTCTAAGATCAAGAATTGATAAATGGGACCTCATGAAACTGGAAAGCTTCTGTAAGGCAAAGGACATAGTCGATAAGACAAATCGGCAATCTACAGATTGGGAAAAAAAAAAAATCTTCACTAACCCCACATCTGATAGAGGACTAATATCCAAAAAAAAAAAAAAAAAAGTACAGAATACCCAAGATACAGTCCACAGAACTCAAAAAGGTCAACAAGCTGAAGGGCCCAAGTGAGGACACATCAGTTCCACTTGGGAGAGAGAAGACAGCAATCATAAGTGGGGAGGGAGGAAGAGATCTGGGAGGGAAAGTGGACGGGTGGGGGAGGGGGCAGGAGGGGAGAAGTGGGGTGGAGAGGGGAACCTGATCTGGTATTGGGTGAGGGAAAAGGACTGAAGCCCTGAGGGCCAGCAGAAAGAATAGAAACAGGCAACCTCAGGAAATAGGAGGTTGGGAGGATCCTCCAGAAGGTACCAGAGACCTGGGAGGTGAGAGACTCTAGACTCAAAGGACCTTAGATTAAATGCCTGACAATAGGGAGAGGGAACTTATAGAGCCCACCTCCAGCAAGAAGACAGGACATTAATTGAGAGATGGGGTTGCTATCCCACAGTCACATTTCCAACCCATAATTTTTCCTGTCTAAAAGAATTACAGGGATGGAAATGGAGAGGGGCCTGGGTCCAGCGACAGGCCCAAAATGGGATCCAGCTCAAGGGGAGGTTCCAAAGCCTGACACTATTACTGAGGCTATGAAGCGCTCACAAAAAAGGGATCATGACTGCCCTCCAAAAGACCCAACAAGCAGGTATGAAAGAGTCAGATGCAGATTTTGCACCCAACCAATGGACAGAAGCAGCTGATCCCTATTGTTGATTAGGGAAGGCTGAAAGAAGCTGAGGAGAAGGACAACCCTGTAGGAGGACCAGCAGTCTCAATTAATCTGGACCCCTGAGATCTCTCAAACGCTGGACCACCAAACAGACAGCATACACCAGCTGATATGAGGCCCCTAACACACATACAGTAGAGGACTGCTGGGTCTGTGTTCATTCATAGATGATGCACCTAACCCCCAAGAGACTGGAGGCCCCAGGGAGTTTAGAGGTCAGGTGGGGTAGGGGGTGGGGACATCCCGGTGGAGATGGCGTGGGGTGGGGAGGAGGTGTGGGATGTGGAGCAGTCGGAGGGTGGATGGAATGGGCGGGAAATGGAATATGTAATGTATGTAAAAAGTAAGTTTAAAAAACAATTTTTTAAAAAAAAAGAACCTATAATGGTCTGGACATGATACATGTCTATAATCTTGGGAAACACTTGGGAAGTAGAGACAAGAGGAACAGTAGTTCAAGGATATCATAGTTGAAGCCAGTCTTCTTTTAAGAAAACAAGTAAATAAATTACAATGGTTTTGGGTTGGAGAGATAGCTCAGCGGTTAAGAGCACTGACTAATCTTCCAGAGGTCCTGAGTTCAATTCCCAGCAACCATATGGTGGCTCACAACCATCTGTAAAGGGATCCGATGCCCTTTTCAAGTGTGTCTGAAGACAGCAACAGTGTACTCACATAAAATAAATAAATACTTTTTTAAAAATTACAATAGTTTCTTATTGCCTCCTACTTCAAATACAGATACTTCACAATTTTTTTTTTTTTCAAGACAGGGTTTCTCTGTATAGCCCTGGCTGTCCTGGAACTCACTCTGTAGACCAGGCTGGCCTCAAACTCAGAAATCCGCCTGCCTCTGCCTCCCAAGTGCTGGGATTAAAGACGTGCTACCTCACCACGCCCGGCTACCTCACAACTTTTAAGCCTCCACTATTTGGCTTCATAAATTTAGATAATGGCAATTTCCATCCCAACTATACCCTAGTCCCTGACTGAGCTCCCTGACCCAGTCAGCTCTAGTCTCTCTGAGCAAGTTTCCACCTTTCTTACAACTTTGCTTTGGTCTGATCACTACCAGTGTGTCTATCTCTTCATAATGAAAAAATTCTAACCAGCCTTCAGATTTAATTCAGATTTAATTCACTCAAATACATTTTGAATTCTTAACAGAGCAGAGACACTATTACACAGTTACACAACAGCGCGCACCTATTCCTTTCTAAACAGTTACTTTTCCCTAATAGATCTTAAAAAGCCTTAGGAATATGGAAAGTGTCCATCGGAGAAGAGAAACAGAATTAGAAGGGAAGGGGTTTTCAGGGCTTGAGTATAGCTTAATGAGAGAAAGACAGTTGGCTGACAAGAGGCCCTGGGTTCATGAAAAAATGAAAAGGATTGGAAAGGTGAGGGGATGTTAAAGGAGGAGGAGAGACTAGATGGGAGGGGGCAAGGGAAGGGCAGCAAAGAGGAGGAGAGCAGCAGAGGAGGGGAAGGGAGGCTTTAAAGACAGGAAACTCAATCTTAGAGAAATTAATAAAATCCTCAAACGAAGAGTTACAAAGCAGTTCAGCTAGCCCAAAACTCAGTTGGGAAGGGTTTTGCTTTTACAGTATTGACACATGAACAAGCAATTCAAACTGTAAGAATCAAACCTTATGCTCTAATTTGCTTTTCAACTTAATACAAGTTTAAAATACAAACAGGCCCATTATTCTGCTGTATTTCTTGCAGTTTAACTCACAAGTTTCCACTTTGCAGTCTCAACAGAAATTATATGTGATTCTTGAGAGGGGAAGAGTAGATGAGGACTGGTGACCTCTTAGACAGAACTACAAAGATCTATTTGAACTTGGTGATACATCCTTACAAGATACGATGGAGCACTAGTCACACTTGCCCTAATAATATCCACACAATAGGACTCCGCTCAGGGATAAAAGGAAAGCTGTGATGCTACAGAATTTCTAAAGAATGAAAAGTATTTAGTTTAAACTAACAAACAAAAAAAAAAAAGGAAGGAAGGAAGGAAGGAATATAATACTTATTGTCAAAAGTCCTCTTTCTGGAATTCCTGATGAATGAGAAGAATTTTCATCTCGCAAAGCAATGTGCAACGTGCAGTTCCTCTACAACTGTTATTCACTGAGACAACTGATCTTATTACAAAACAAGTTACAGAAACAAACAAAGCCTCCTTCAATTCCTGCTCTGATTCACTATTAGAATTCACCTTTCCTTTCACCTCAACACAGTTTCAGATATTGAATGTCAAATGTTAGTTACACAGAAGGACCAGGACACTAGACAATTTTAACATCAGCAAGTTGAGTTCAGCTACCCTTAATCACTGCCTGACAACTCTATTCCTATCTGTAAATTTTTAAAGTAAGATTTATGTCCTTCCTGGAAGTTCTTTTTGCATTCCAGATTACAATAGGGACTCAAGTATAACAACAACAACAACAATAAAATGCAGTAAGTCAAGAGTTAGGCAGGACAGAACTCAAATTCTTTCACAAAATACTAATCTTTACTTTAAAAAGTTTTTAGCACAATGAAACTACATTTTGGTTTAATAACAAACCTTGAAATGTAATCAGAAAATGTATGTTTCTGATGTGTCCTTTAGAAGGAAGTACTTAAAAATGTTTCCTGCTCTATAGGAAATAGTTGCTTAAACCATACATCCAATGTCTTTCTAATATCATCTGGGTAAGACAATCAACATCAATTTTCATCTTCCAATTTTAAGAAAACTAAGTCTGTTTCCTGTAAAGTCTGAAATGGTGGTTGAATAAGTTATTTTTAATTTCTAGAACAAAAATAATGGACTTTTTAAAGGTGGTTTTGTAACTGCTCAGAATAATTTTAAGCTCACAATTCTCCTGTCCTGGCTTCCCAAGCCATTATACTTTTAAGCAGTTACATCTATATGTAAATTACTTTAACAAATGATTGGTTTTTTATTTCTACTACTGACCATCTGCTGGGGAACACACACACACACACACACACACACACACACACACACACACAAACCCCTTCCTCTGATAAAGTCACAGCTGCAGGGGGGAAAAGGCTACTAAAAAAAGAACAACAAGCTCTTTCAAGATCATATCCTGCCAGCAGATACTTTGCAATGGTCAAGGATGTATACTGTCAGACAGGAATAATGTTACATATTAACGTATTTAAGAGGAAAATCCTAGGCCCAAAATTAAAGTGGCTGTATTAATAATATACTTAACTACATAAATCTGTGGTCTCTGCCTAATTCTCTGATTTGCAATATGTTTTCTAAACTTTATATAACAAAGACTGAGCATACCTGTTCCCCTTGTCTTCTGCAATGAGTATATTTGTAATTAATGATCACAAAGTATAAGTATTCATACTGTTGTACATCCTTAAAGACTCCCAACAATGCAGCTTAGGTTTCTGGAAGGTTTTTTGTTTTGTTTTGTTTTCTTCATTTAAAAGATTCACTCAGCTAGGCAGTGGTGGCCCACACCTTTAATCCCACCACTTGGGAGGCAGAGGCAGGTGGATTTCTGAGTTCAAAGCCAGCTTGGTCTACAGAGTGAGTTCCAGGATAGCCAGGGCTAGATAGAGAAACCCTGTGGGGGAGGGAGGGGGGAGAAGATTCACTGACTTCAAATCTGATGTCTAAACTGGAGACAACAAGTAAAATACAGATATTTAATTCCTCAGAGTGAAATTGTTTTCATAATGCTAATAGGCAACATCAATAAGTATCATCCACCAATTGACAGATGATATCATCCACCAGCTGATATGGAACTGGCTCATAGAAATGAAATACATACACAGAGAGCCAATGGATGAAATACATGTGGAACAGACAGTTTTCAAGTTGACTTGGTTTGCTCAGATTCTGCATATTTCCTTCTCTGAAATCTCTCTTTTTTCCTCTTTTATTACCAGTATTCATTCAGCCAACTTGTCCTTATGGAAAGATTTAACACAAATATGGAAACATTCTTGACACACACCACACACACACACACACACACACACACACGCCAATTGTGTTTAGATTAGGAAAGGTTTTTTTTTTTTTTTTGTTTTTTGTTTTTTTAATTTTCTTTCCTCCCACCAAAGGTAATGAGAAGGGGAGGAAAAACATTAAGCCTTGGCTATACATCAGACTGTCCTGGTTGCCTCACAGTCGATTTTAAGCATGATTAGTAGTTGACCTTTTACCAGACTTTGACTACTCAATTTTAAAAAAATAAAGCAACCAACAATGCTCCAAGGCTATGTATTTTCATAAACCAAGAACTTTCTTAAAGGCCTGAAGAATAAGCTATATTTCTCTGATATTTTAGAATATAAAGTTACAACTTAAAAAAAAAATCACTAAAAGCCACTAAGTATTTGAATCATAAGAATTTTCCAACATATCACTTATTCAACACTCTTAACTGTGTGGGTAAAGAGTCCAAGTTCTAAAATTAGATCAAACCAAATAAGCAAACTAAAAAGAGTAAAATTAAGTATCACAATTCTTTTTTAAAGGGGATTTGGTTTCCTTCATAGGAGAACCTGTGGTTGCCTCTAAATTAATAGATACTAGTATCTTGCATAAAATTCTAACAAATTCAAGTGACACTGGAGTTTACAACATATGCATTTAGATAAAGGCTGAGAACAAAGACTTGAAGTCTCAGCAAACAAAGTAGGTTAGGCCAGACCTTCATATGTACACACTCACAACTTACTGCAAGCACCAGTTGTTACAGTAGATGATGAGACCTAATACTCCTGAGGAATACTTTAACTATTAAATGGTGAAATACTGTTACTATGCAGTCTTAGGAATGTGCATGACTTACAAGGTGTGTGCTTTTGCAGTTATAAGCATGCACTCCTACCCTGTCTATGCCTTTTTTCTGCTTTCTGCCATAGCAACTCTTTCATGACTCAGCACATTACTATGGCTTTATCCCTCCCAGCATAGTCTCACTATTTCAATAGCTGGATTCACCTGTTATTTTACCTATTGAAATTCAAGATGAATCAGAGTATCTTCTAAAGAGACACCTGAAGGAGGAGTCTGACGAAAAGAAATGAGAATAAGAATGGTAACATGGGGACCAGTTCATACATCCAATATAGTTGAGTAAAATTTTCTTTCCTGATTTCTAAGTAGTTTACTTACTACGTAGTAGTAATTACATCATAATTACTTGTATTTTCTCCTGAAGATTAGCAGGTGTGATAGCTTTCTGTTACTATGCCAGATACCCAACACCATCAACCTATAGTTTGTTTTTGCTCCAAAATTTAGAACCTTCAGTCCATGATTGGTTGGTACCACTCCTTTTGGGACCATGGTCAAACAACTCATGGCAGGACATGCATGGCAGGGCAAAGGCCTCGTTTCATGAACAGGAAGCAAAAGGGAGACAGAGGAAGAGACCAAGGCCTGACAGTCTCCGACAAGGGCACACTGCCCAGAAGCCACCATACCTGTAGTGGCTATTCCTGGTTGTCAACTTGACTACGTCTGAAATGAATTACAATCCAGAATTAGAAGGCTCACCTGTGGCCCTAATCTGGAGGCTGAGAGATACAAGTTTCTGACCTGAATCTTGGCATGGAGACCTTGAGGAATAGTGGCTACGAATCCCATAGGATTAACATAGAAAGCTCTATGAGTTCAAGGTCATCTGTGGTTAAAGGTGTGGTGGCACACACCTTTAACCTGGGCCACACTTTTTGCTGGAGACATATGTAAGGACATTGGAAGAAGGAAGGCTCTCTCTGCTTCGCCTGCTTGCCTTGTGGGACTGAGCAATTGCTGGATCCTTGGACTTCCATTCACAGCTGCTGCCGTGACTGTTGTTGGGAGTTGATTGTTGGAAGTTGGACTACAAACTGTAAGTCATCAATAAATCCCTTTACTACATAGAGACTACCATAAGTTCTGTGACTCTAGAGAACCCTAACTAAGACAATACCAGACTACTTTCTTAAAGGTTCTACCACCTCCCAGTGTCACCCAACTGTAGAGAAAACCCTGAGCACATAGGCTTTGGGCAGCCATTCCAGAAGCAAACTATAGCAGTGAGAAAACTGAAAGACTGCATCTTACCTAGGTAGAGTCACAGTTTCTCATAGTTAGAAACTCTCAAGAGATTATGATACTTAATTTTAGTTATATGGAAAAAAAAACTCACAGAAATTATAAAAACTTATCCTTCCTTGAAAACCTAAAAACAAAACAAAAACCCCACACAACAAACAAAAAGCAAAAAACAAACTTCCCAGACTCTTCAAAACTAGTCACAAATACAAACAAGGTTTTTGCTTTGTTTTGTGTTGAGACAGGGTCTCACTGTGGAACTCCTGTTGTCCTGGAACTCTGTGTGTAGACCTGGAACTCTGTGTGTAGACCTGACTGGCCTCAAACTCACAGAGATCTGTCTGTCTCTGAGTCCTAAGTGCAGGGATTTATCTGTTTACATCTTGCTTTTTTCCATTAACATATCCTTGGAGGGCTTTCTAAATAAATTTATTTCATTTTTTTCACAGATTTAAGCATATAAATTAAGACTACTGAGAAAGTTTTAGGTAGTTTGTTATTATAAGAAACACTAATAGGTACGCTTGTTACTAATTGAAAACCTCATCATTAAAGCAGATACCAACATTTAGTTACAGAAATTTTATAGCATGACCATGTTGATAGCAAAAATCTTCAGATTATTATTTTGCTTTGCTTTTTAAAAATTAGGACTTTAATGGGTGGGATTTATGCATCAGTGGCAGAGTGTTTGCTTAGCTATACAGGTTTTGGGTTTAATCCCCAGTAAAACCTCATGCTTGCGTGGACATTTCATTCCTTCTTAAAAAGGGGAACCAAATACACACAGAAGGAGTGGCAGAGATTAACTATGGAGCAGAGACGGAAGGAAGGACAAGCATATAGCTATCTCCTGAGAGGCTCTGACAATACCTGACTAATACAGATGTAGAGGCTCACAGCCATTCATTGAACTGAGTACACGGTCCCCAATGAAGGAGTTAGAGAAAGGTTCTATGGAGCTGAAGGGTTTGCAGCCCCTTAGGACAAACAACAATTACTAACTAGTACCCTGAGAGCTCCCAGGGACCCAACCACCAATCAAGGACTATACAGGGTGGGACTGAATGTTCTGGCAGCATGTGTATAGTAGAGGATTGCAAATTCGATCATCAATAGGAGGAAAGGACCTCGGCCTTGTGAAGGTTCTGTGCCCCAGTGTAGGGGAATGCCAGGGCCAATAAGTGGGAGAGGGTGGGGTGGCAGGCATGGAGAGGGGGGAGGCAAAAGCAGTTTGTTCTTGTTGTTTTTGTTTGTTTGTTTGTTTGTTTTTTGGAGGGGAACCTGGGAAAGGGAAAATTTACATGTAAATAAAGAAAATATCTAAAAAAAAAAATAAAAAAATAAAGAAAAAAAAAAAACCTCATGCTTGCACACAAACACACACACACACACACACACACACACACACACACACACACACACACCATACAATTTGTAAATGAAGAGAGGGAGCTGGAGAGATGGCTCAGAGGTTAAGAGCATTGACTGTTCTTCCAGAGGTCCTGAGTTCAATTCCCAGCAACCACGTGGTGGTTCACAACCATCTGTAATGGGATCCGGTGCCCTTTTCTGTTGTGTCTGAAGATAGCTATAGTGTACTCATATATATAAAATAATTATTTTTTTAAAAAGGCCTTCCAATTTAAAAAAATAAAATAAAATAAATGAAAAGAAATTACACTTTATCTTTGGGAACGCAAAGCCACCAAAGAATTATTTAATCCTGAAAGAGATGACCCTGTCTGTGTCCTGCTTTCCTTTTTAAAGTGTTTTTCTTTAATTTTATGTCTACGTGTAAGTGCCTGCATGTACATATGTACACTGCATGTGTGCAATGGCCATGGAAGAGAGAAGAGGGTGTTGAATCCCTTGGAGCTGGAGTAGTTATAGAAAAGGTTGGTAGTGAGCCACCAGGTGGGTGCTGAGAAACAAGTCCAGGTTCTGCACAAGATTTTTGCCTCCAGTGTGTCTCACTTTCTTATTTACTATTTTTCTTTCACTAAATGTGCTGTTCTTATAGGACAGAGTTTCAGAATATCCTTCATCTAGCTTCCTCTCATTTATACATTATTTTACATATTTGCTGCATGTGTCTAAGTCAGTACATTAACACTGGTTACAACATTATTAAGCTACTAATTTTACCCATACTTCCCCAGTTTATTCACTAATGTCTGCTCCTTGTTCCAAAATAGCATACTGTGTTTAGTGTGTCCTATGATAGTTTCTCAATCTTTTTTTTTTCTTTCCATAAACTGGACAATTTTACAAAATTCTAGTCCAAAATCTCATAGAATCCCTCAAAATTTGGATCTGCCTGGTGTGTCTCGATTAGCATTATGGGCTTGCAGAAGGATACTAGAGAGGTAAGTGAGCTCACTGTACCAGATCAGTAGTACACTCTACTCACCAAGAAAGACTGCCCTTGACAACTTGCTTGATAGCTTCTTCTATATCATACACTGATTACCTGTTCAGGTTTCTATCTTTTTACACTTCATTCTAATAATTTACGTTTTGTTTAAGAAAACATCTGGCCACTGATATGGGGGAACTACTATAATGCCACATGAGATTCCACCTCAACTTTCTATTAAATTAGCTTTTCAGTGCCGGCCTATCATTTGACTAAATTTTAGAATTGTATTTATAACCATTATTTAACAGTAAAATATTCAGTCTTTACCCACTGATACATGTGAAAGGACCTTGAAGATAATTTATATCACGTTTCTATATATTCCTAAGTGAAATAACACAGTAATATATAAGAGAGACACAAAATAACCAAGAGCTCAAGCTCCACAATCAGTAATTCAGTACAAAAACAAAAACAAACAAAATAACAGTTTCGCTAAATAACATGAATGAGGATATGCACCTCACTATCTCTACTTGCAAAAGAGAATTAAAGAGTACATTTTTTCAGTATTATTATTAGTGATATCTGATACTACTTAGTATAAATAACACTAAGCAAATTTCTAGTAAGTTAAACTACAAATAAAATTTTAATTTTGATAAGTATATAGCACACTGGTAAGAAATTTCCCAAAATGGCATGGTTAAGCATCACTTGCTTGTTTGCCAGTTCTCCAGCTACCTTCCCAAAGAGACTGTTCCTACCTAGGAGTTTAGGAACTGTGTCTATCTAGCTTTCCAATGACCGCACAGAGAGCACAGATCCCAGAATGTGGAAGAAACTGTACAAATCCACTATCCAAAGACCGACTCAGTATATTAACAAAACAGTTAATGTTAAAGAATTGGCACGGCTTTTTTTTTTAAAGTTGATTCTGCCTTCCAGAAAATGAAAAGCAGAGATTGAATTTTTCTTTTTCTTTTCCTTTTTTTTTTTTTTTTTTTTTAACAAAGGTTACCACAGAAAGTGGATCTACTTCGCTGTGGGCCTATTTTATACCATAGTCTAATCCCAGGAACACATGTTAAGAAATTACACACTGGTTAAAACCTTAATAACTGTGCATAAGATGTAGCCACAGTTTTAAACTCAAACTCCTAAACTGATTTTAGAATGAAAATCAGAAATAGTTTCTGTTTATTTTAATTTTAATAAAAAATTGAAATGACTACAGAGTGTTATGTTAATAAGACTTACTTATACATTGTTTGTATGAAAAACACGCTCACCAAGATAGTCAACTTAATGCTAGGCACTGGTGGTGCACACCTTTAATGCCAACACTCAAAAAGCAGAAGTAGAGTTGGAGGCAAGCCTGGTCTACAGAGCAGGAAAACCAGGACAGCCAGGGCTACACAGTGAAACCTTGCTTTGAAAAACAAAACAACAACAAAATAAAAGTAGTAAAAGATAATGAATTTAGAAAGTTATAAACATTTCATCAGTTTAACAGGTAGAGGAATATTTTTAATATTTTTAAATATATTTAATATTTTTAAACTATAATTGCTAATCATTTCATATGAATAAATGTTTCTTCTTTCTTTCATGCCTAGTCTAATTATAGCTATGAAAACAAGAATTCCTCACTACTTGAACTAAACAGACAATACCCAAACAAGTTGATTATAGACTAAATATTGTTTACCATGAAATACTTTGTTCTGCTCCTTTCCTACAATTTTCTTAGAAGTAAAATATTGTGAGAAAATGAGTTATTTCTTTGTAACGTCTCTCCTTTCTCCCAAAGATCCAACAACTTTTAATTAACCACATAGTCATTCACTACACTTAAACACTATAAAAAACTAAGAAATTAAATTATGTATAAGATAGAAGTTCAAAATCTAATTTGATCCTCCTTAATTTTCTTGATTAAGTTGATTTCTTGATTAATTAATTGTAAACCATTTGACTTCCAAAAGGACTTAAATTCAGACTAAGAATTATTTAGCTTCTAATTTTCTGGGAAGTATACCAAAATAGCTTTTCAAAAACTACCTTATGAACAGTAACCATGCCTGCTATCTTTTAACCTACAGATAGCTTCTTTAATCAAGTTTACTAAAATAAGGAATTAGAAAAAAATAATATGGTTAAATTTCAATATAATTGAAATAACTACAAAATCTTAGCAAGCTAACAAAGACAGTACAATGAGATAAGATACTGTGCTCTCCCCAGTGGTTACTTTTTACCATCACAATTAGAAAAAGGATAGATACTAATGTAATGTGTGCATATACTTAATATCATTTTATTACATGCATATATTTATATAATGATCATCACAATTAAAAAAATGTAACTATTTCATTACCCTGGAGCTCTGCCTTGTGCTATACATTTATGGTTCCTTGGCAACTATTAATTTGCTGACGACTTCTACATTGTTTTGAAAAGGCTTTATAAATGGATGCATACACAGTATTTCTTCGAGATTTTACAAATGTCCTGAAATGCACACAAACTGTTAAGTAGATCAAGACTTCACATTACTTCCTGTTGCTAAATAGTATGCCACACTAGAGCTCATCTCAGTTCAACCTTCCAGTCTCGTAGAGAACACTTTGCTCCCTTGATCTGTTGAAAAGGGCAAAAGGAAGTAACAAGCCAGGTCTCGGTTGAAGGAATAGAGAAGGAGGAATGTCATGGCCTGAGGGGCAGGCAGGGATTAGGGCTGCTGCCAGGTCTCAAAGCCTGCTCCAGACCTTTACCATTGGGCCCTTTGTAACAGTTACCCCTCCTCGTCTAACAAAGAGATGCATGGAGCCCTTCAACATTTGCTGACTACTTATGGGGAAACTCTTTGGAACATCATCCATCATGATGAACCTCATTCTCTCACAAAATCAATCTCTACACTGGGTGTACCTACCAGCTGCCCAAATACCTCTACTGAAACTCAGTAACCAATCAAAAAGAGATTCTGTCAAGCGTCTATCACATGATTTGTGATCTCATCTGGACTCCAAAGAGTGTTTGCCTCAGGAAAAACTGAATGCTTTTTCCACAAAGAAAAAAATAAACGAATGGGGAGACAGAAATGTTCATTTTGTAAATAGGCTGCTCTATTATTATTAAGGTTGATGTTTAGTTTTTAATGTATTTCTAAGTCTTTTGTTAGGTATATGATTTGCTACTATTTTATCCTAGCCATTTTTTCTCATCATAGGGTATTTTAGGACAAAGGTATTTACTTACTTATTTAGATGAATTGAAATTTAACCATTTATAGTTTTACAGACCATGTGTTTTGTACATCAAAGAATTCTCCAAGTTTTAGTTCCCAAAGATGTTCTGATTCTCCTAAATGTTATGTAGTTTTACATTTTGAAAATCAATCTACAGTCCATTTTGAGTTATTTTTGTACAAGTCATGTATTTTAGAATTAAGCTTTGGGAGAGGATGGTGGTGTCTACTGATATCAAATTGCTCTTAGCTCCATTTCCTAGGAACGCTATGATTTTACACCTTTGTCATAAGTCAAAGAGCTATAACTATACATACTTGTGTCAGTAGAATGAATGTATGTATTATATATATATATATGTATGTATTTTTGTATGTATAATGTGGGTGTGCATATATGTACATATACACACATATATAGTGTATCAATGGCATATGAAATATACATTTAGTAAACTTAATTGCATATCCAGCACAAGCAGTAGGAGGATCCCTGGGACTTGGTGGCCAGCCTAGTTTAGCCTATTTGGTAAGCTCCAGGACAAAAGAGACCTTGTCTCAAAAAGGTATATGACATTCCTGAGGATGATATTCAAGATTGTCTTCTGGCCTTTACATGGCACATGCATACATGTACCCCCCCACACACATACACACACACAAACACAAGCATATGAAAAACATGAAATCATAGTGACACACCTATCCAGCTCTCCAACAAGATTCCTGACAGATGTGTCATTTCAAGTATAACCTTAAAAACTGTTCCCATCACTCTTATACAAAACTTGCATTCATCACGAAAGTATGCCATTAAGTTTCTACGCCCAAATCTCACTTCTTGGAACATTGGCTGTGACACTCAGCTAGTAAAAACTACGCATTCTCTTTAATTTTTAAACCTTGCCAACTCTGCACCTGCTCTTAGAAACATAAGTCCTTCAAGATTTCAGCCTCAACTTCTTTTACTGCTAATAGTGAAGTCTGGAAAAGCAACTATGGAAATCATTAGTTGTAAAAGTGTAATGTATGTCACACGTATAAACGAGGCTATCTCTGAACATTTTAGACATTTCTCTTAGCAAAATGACCGGACCTAGATAAAACGGCAGAACTTAAATAACTAGTTACTGCACACCTGTCATTTATACACAAATTTCTGTTTACCTTTGGCTTTTTCAGTATTTAAAGGAACTATATGCTATGAAATTTTCCTACAATATGAAACAAATGCAAAGCCTAACTCCCACAATTAAAAATAAGCAAAGTTGAAGGAGAAAGTCCCCTGTATAACACACAATTCACAAATTCCAAGAATATTCTTGCATTTCAAAGTTAGTATTATTGACCCAAAATATTCTCTATCTACCCAAATACCAAAAGTTATGCTTTGGTATTTCTCAAAAAAATTAGAACTTAATGTAGTAGATATGAAATAACTGTTCTTTATAGGTAATATTTTTGGTGATTTTATAAATACAAATCACTACACATACTGCTATAAAACCAGATTATCAACATATTCCCACAAAACATATTAAACTTATAGACTGATTATAATAACCAATACAATACATAGTGAAAGTTTGAGGAAGGTTCATACTCAGAATTTCTCTTCAAACTGTTTGTAAGCAATGACGACTCCAAAGAAAGCCGCAGCACTGTAATGGTAGCATGTGTAATAATGACTGTGCTTGCTTAGGGGTTACTGTGAACCAAGGCCTCACAAAGGCACTAACTATTACATAAAGTATATAACAAATAGATATCCTATCAACAAAGTCAGGAGGATTGGAAAGCAGCCCTAAACTTTAAGTAGTATTCACTCATAAAATATTGTTTGGGTATCATTTTCTGTTTTTAATTAGGAATTGTCAATGTCAATCGAGGATGTTTATTTTTGCCATAAAAGGCAGTCAAAGGACAGCAGAGAGATCCCCTGACCCCCTGAGATATAAGCTTCATGAAACATAACCCCCCCCCAAAAGTATCACTAGTTACTACTACACTGCTATGAAATAACCCATAAAAGCACCAAGTTGCCAGGCAGTGGTAGCGCACACCTTTAATCCCAGCACTTGGAAGGCAGAGGCAGGCAGATTTCTGAATTCAAGGCCAGCCTGGTCTACAGAGTGAGCTCCAGGACAGGCAGGGCTACACAGAGAAACCCTGTCTGGGGGGGGGGGGAGCAAAGAGCAAAAAGCACCAAGTCATATTTGTATAATGGTAAAAGAAACATTTAATCTTAGAGATGTCTTAAAAATACAATAATACTATATACACAAAGGGTATGCATAGACACAAACATGCTATTATTATTATTTGAAAAGTTCAAATATTTTCTAAATATGAATGAAAGTTATCAAATAAAAATTTAAAAAGAACAACAAAAATAAGTTACTAGAACTGACAAGTGACATTAACAAGGTTGCAGAATATCGACAGAACAACAATTAGAGATGTAAATGAACAGAAGACTTTGAGCTCACGCACTGATACATCAATATTGTTAATATTTTAATCCTCAGGACTGGAAAGATGGCACATATAGTTCTATTATAGAGGATGTAAGTTCGGTTCCCAACAGCTACATCAAACAGCTCACATCCACTTGTAACTACAGCTTCAAGAAATCTTGTGCCAGCTGGGTGGTAGAGCATGCCTTTAATCCCAGCACTTGGGAGGCAGAAGTAGGTGGATCTCTGAGTTCGAGGTCAGCCTGGTCTAGTTCCAGGACAGCCAAGGCTACACAGACAGACCCTGTCTCAAAAAAAAAAAAAAAAAAACAAAGAAACAACAACAACAACAAAAACCAAAAAAACAAAAAAAAGGATGGAGGGAAGGAGGGAAGGAGCAGAAATCTTGTGCTTGGGTGGGCCTGTGGGTATGTACATTCTCATGCACTACCTACACACAGATACACTCAGGTACACATAATTAAAATAAATCATTAAAAGTATTTTAATTGTCCTCAAAGTGCTGTACTGAGGTCAGGTGAGATGGACTACGTCCCCTGAAACCATGAGCCATAACAGACCTTTCCTTTTAAGTGGCTGTGGTTGGGGATTTTGTCCTAGTGATGAGAAACTGAACTGATAAACATGTGCTTAAAGGATTCAAACATTGACTATTCCAAGGACAAGAGACATCTGTATCACTATATATGAACCAGCCTCAAAAGTCTATGTTCTTTTGTCACAGGCAGATACAAGATCATCCAAAGTCAAAGAAAGAAGAAAAAGGTATACCTTGAAGAAAAAATGTCACAGAACATCAAGGCCATGGTTTTAAAATACTACATGTTACCTTAATTAAATAAAGTTTACATCTAGGAAAAAAGTCTTCACAAATGATTCCTAAGCAGAATTAAGTTCTTCAGGTTTATTCAGTATTTGTCACTATTACTTAATAAAATCTTTGATTTGATTGAGAGTCCCTAGTAAACTTAATAGTTGATGTATTCCTTTATAGCTTCCAGAATACTACTCAGTACCAATGTCATTGATCCATCTGCTCAATATTTATTCTGTAACTACTGCACACTATCATAGCCACTAATAATATACAACAGTAAATTACAGCCGATTTTGTTTCCTAAAACACTACAGTCTAGAAGAATGAAATCAAACAAGTAGTTATAATAAAATAATGCAATAAATAGCATTACTAGACCAAGTTAATTATAATTATAAACCTTCTAAGCTTTGGATTCCAGTTCTCTGAAATAAAGATGACAACATTTACTTCCAATAAGTAACTAACCATAAAGTGTGAAAAAAGATGGTAAAAGTGCCTATTGTTAGCATCCAAAGCCTGTGGTGACTCATGGGCGGGTCTCAGAGACCTGTTGCCAGAGCAATGGCCGCCATATTCCCAGAATCCATTGGAATCGCCTCCAACCTTTACCTGGCTATATGTCAGCAGTCATATAAATACAGGAACATTCCTTTCTCGCTCTCTCTCTCCCTCCTCTCTCTTTCCATGCTACTGCCCCCTTTCTCCCTCTCAATTAAACCTCTTACATGGAACTGCTTGGGCCTAGTGTGTGGTGCTTTCTGACGAGATCACCGCTGGTTCCCATCACCTATCAGACCACAAGTAAATGAGAAGTGCTATTTCCAATAAGCACAAACAGCATTATTAATCTGCAATGCCAGTTTATATATTGATATAAACACAGTATTTACTTTGCTGTACAATAATATAAAGTTCACTAGTATGACGAATAGTACAACTCTCAATTTCCTTCCTTAAACAAGTCAGTAATTCATAATGGGGAGGGAACAATTATTGTAAATACTTTTTATTTGGTCATTTGGGAAATCCAAGTCCAAAACTCCTGAGACCTAGCAATGAAGATATCAAGACAGGAAAAAAAAATCAAAATCATATTCTATCTTTGACTCAAAATGACTTCTGTTCATATTCTACTGACAAGATTCTTACTCCAGATTAGGGGAACCTAATACATACATAAGTACATCCATATACATTTATATGCCATAGAAAACAAACAGAGAACTGACTGGTTTGTGCCACATTTGCCAACTGACCTTTTCACACAGACCAGGGGTAGGGATGGGGTTGGGGGAAAGCGCCACATATCCCATACACAACCAAATGTCTTCATCTCATGTCTGTCATACTTTAACTAAAATATTTTTAAATGTTTTCAAGAATTTGTCTTAAATATATTAATATTTCTTACATTTATCTTTTAATATGTTTTCTTTATATTAACTTAAAACATATTTACATCAAATTTTCAATATATTTTCTTTATTTAATCTTTCAGTCTACTTTACTGAATGGGACAAAAGCTAGTTTTGAAGCTGTTTAGCTAGAAATGCCCCACCTAGAAACAAAGGATCACCTGCTTTAGCTCTTCCTTAAAAGAAATGCCCTGCTGTGCACCTTGAGGATATCATTGAGATTTAAGCACTTCAAAGAACTCTTTAAAAGGCTTTCCTAAAGTACAGCAGACATAAGATGAAGGCATTTCCAAGTGTGTGGGGCTGGGGGACCCCCCTCCCCAGTCAGTGTGAAAAGGTCAACTAACTAACAAATACAAACAAGAAGAGGCATGCAATGGGAGGCTGCATGGCCAAGTAAGGGCAAAGGCAGGACTAGAGCAATTACCTAATAATCACACATGACTTAAACCTCCTGGAATTGGGGTGAAATCATTACAGAAACACCAGTCAGCATTTCTTGTAAAGACTCCTACATAACTGAAGGGTTCCTCCCAATTCTCCATGCTAAAGGTTGACATTTATTTTCCTTAGAGGAAAACACATGTACATGTTATCATCAATCTCACATCTTAAATACCTTGTCCTAACTTTCAAGGACCCAAAAGAATATGACTATTTCTGTGTGTGCAATAGTCTTTAAATGCCTGTAATATGGTACAAGTAAACTAGCTATGCAAAGGCTGAGCATACAAAGACACCCTGCATTTCTCTGCTCACTTAGCCACCCCTTCTTTGGATCCTTCTTTTCTACTGGCAGAAACCCCTTACAATTCCATATATTCACTGATATCTCTGACATGACAGGGATTCCCTTCCTTGAAAGGTCAATAAAAGTCAAAAGAACACCACACTCCAAAATATCTTTGCAAACAGTAAACTGGTATCCAAACACTACTTCACACACAGAAATGCCCATTCACAATTCTGTCTAGATAACAGAGTACAGAACAGGAAACTGCCAAAAAATGCCCATTCACAATTCTGTCTAGTACAAAATGGGGAACTGCCAATCAACAAGGTACACAAAGCAGAGAATCATGTAAAATACCTTTCCTAGTTTCATCAAAAAGCATAAAAAACCATAACTTTGCAACAATGAGGAGTTTTTAGGTTGTTTAAAAGAAGTATGATTATCTACTAGATACTTGTTGCTGCTTCTTAATTTAACTTGAATTCTTAAAAATAAAATCGTGGGCAAGACAGTTGTGGGTATCACAGAAGAAACTTCTAACTTTAGAGGAAATCTGAACTTCTCTTCATGTTAAAGTTCATTATTGTCACTAAATGCATGCTTTCTTAATCATAATGTCATTTCAACTAAGCAGTACTAATTGACTATTACACATTTTCCTTCACTAGTAGTACATAATTTTATAAAATCATTCAAACTATTTTCAGTGTCTTTCCTACAGTTCATTACTTTTATAGATAGGTCAAACTCAGTCCTTGATTAATTCTTCAATTTTAGTAAAACTGAGCAATCTAGGTATTCTACTCATGAGAATAATCCATAATGCTGTACAGAATTTATAATCTTAAATGTATTCTAATCTAAAATATAACTTAAGGATCAGCAAGATGGGTCTGTGGGTAAAGGCATGTACCACCAGGCCTGACATCCTAAGTTCAACCTCTGGGACCCACATAGTAGGAGAGAACAAATTTTCATGAGTCATTCTGACTTCTGTATGCATGCTGTGGCTGTATGTGTATAACATGTGATTTAAATATGAAAAAATTAAAAATACAATAAAAATTATAATAATTTCAGTATCACTAGCTTTATCCATGTACTGCATTGCTAGATTACAGATGAATTTATTGGTTAGAAAATATACTACCTTAATTTCTTACAACTGAGAAATGAAAAAATAGTGTCTGTTATGTAATAAAATATTTAACAGAAAAACACTCAGTGACAAGAATGACATCAAAACCAAAAACAGGAGAAATATAAACAATGAACACTGAAGTGGACTCTAAGTGACGGAATGAAAAAGAAGTTCTACAGATATGAAAATTGGCCAATGTGGGCCTTGTTTGCTTGATTGTTCTCAAAGGTAAGAAGGGACGGGACACAGAGGAAACTGCAAGAGAAAGGAGTTATTTCATAGGAGACAGATGCCAGAAAATCTATATAATATATTCTGGGGGGTAGGGGGGCCACCAAGGTCTCCATGGTGGAAAACAAGACTGTTTAAATAATGCAAGCTGGTGTTTGAGAGAAGAACTTGGATGTCAGTAATTACAGATTTTGTTGCCATGGTAGAGAATGAATTTTGCAGAGAATGGAACTTCACTTGAGCTTTAGGAAAAAGGGGAGGGGTGGTGGAATATAACTGGTTCAGGAGTGACACCTCTGCTGTCAGTGAAATGGAAGCAATGCTAAACGAAAAGATTTCTTGGGGAAGGGGGTGGATAAAATTCAGAATACCAGAGAGTCTGCTATAAGACTGTCTCTTTGAAAAATGACTGTACAAACAAGGCATGAACAAAGACAATATCAATAGCTGTGCTGCTACAGAAGAGAGAAAATCTCACTCGGTCCTAGCCCAGACAAAGAACAGCTAATGACTGCTCACACAGGGCAAACCATCCTCTCCCAGGGATGAGCCCCATAACTGGTTATCCAGTACAAATGGTTATCTCTAAAACCGTAAACACAATCAACAAAAAGAAACTCAGAAGTTGTATTTTTGTATGTTTCACTATTTATATGTGTATGTATAACGATAATAATCACAGAAAAAGAGGCTTTCATTTGAGAGTTGGGTGGGGATTCTCAACAAAGTTGGAGGGAAGGGAAAAACAAAAAGGAGAAAGTGATATAATTATATTTTAATTAAAATGTATTAAAATAATAAATTCTACCTAAGGTAGGCAAAATAAAGCTAACCAGAAAAGAAACAAAAACAACAAAGTACAACACTTGATAGGAGTTGTAATCATCAAAAAAACACAAGAGGCCAAGATAGATCATATTCTAGGCCACAAAAACACATGTTAAAAATTTTTTTAATCCCAGCAGCACAGTAAAGAAACAAATAATTTAGGTCACACACTGCATTCTCTGACCACAATAGAATTAAATTAAAAATCTACAAAAGAAAGGGCTCTAAAAAAATTATAAGACCCTTGAAAATAATTCTAAATAATACGTGGAAGAAAAGAAAATTCAAACAGATTTATAAACATTTTAGCAGAATAAAATAAAAACAACTTATTAAAGCTTGAAAGACTGAATTAAAACTGTACTTGAAGATTAGCTTATATTATTTAGAGAGATTTATTACAAATAAAGGTCTCAAGATAATTACTTTAGCTTCGACCCTTAAAAAAAGCTGGAAAATGACCAACAAATTAACTCTAACATAATAAGGAGTAGGGAAACAGAGATTAGAAATGAATAAAAGTAATTATATAAGACAGTAGAGAAAAATCAGTAAGAACACAACATGACCTATTGAAAAAATAGCTGAAACACACAAAGAAAAGAGGAAAACATAAAATATACCTTTGGATTCTCACTTAAATCTATGATCCACTGTTACAAGAGGGATGAGAAGACAGAATGGAGGAAATTTTGTCAAGTATTAACAAAGAACTTAGAAAACAAAGAAAAATAATCCAATCAACTAATGAGCAAATGAACTGAACACTCTAAAAGAAATAGTACTAACAATAATAAATCCATGAAAAATGTTCAACATCCTTAGCTACTGGAAAAATCCAAATCAAAACCACAATGAGATTCCTGATGAGGCTGTCTCTTATACCTCAAAAATTTTAGAATTAAAGAATACGATGAATAAAATGAAAATATAACACCCAACTAGATCAACTAAAACAAACTGTGAACTTCAAAACAGAACATTTGAGTAAGAAGAGAAAAACTATGTATGAAAAAAAAATCTATAGTATATGGAATGTATGTAACATCATTAAGAGAAATAATATAGAGATTATAGAATCACAGAAGAGTGGTACCCAGAGTCATCTTAGAAGAGGGAACCTCAATTGAGAAATTGTCTCTAAGATCAGGCTATAGACAAGGGGCATTTTTTAAATTGGTGACCGATGTGGAAAGCCAAGCCCATTGTAGGTGATGCTAACCCAGGCTAGTGGTCATAAGTGCTAAAGAAAGCAGCTGAGCAAGCCATGAGGAGGAGAGCAAACCAACAAGCTCTGCTCCATGGCCTCTGCATCAACTCCAGGTTTCCACACAGTATGAGTTCCTGCTTTGGCTTCCCTCAGGTTAAGCCAAATAAACCCTTTTCTCCCCAAGTTGCTGTGGTCATGGTATTCATCACAGCAACAGAGATACTAAGATACCTTCCCAAATAGTTCCACCAACTGGGGAGCAAACATTCAAATACAGAAGCCTATGGGGGCCATTTTCATTCAAACCACCATACATACTTAACAGGAACGTTAATATTCCACTCTCTGCCTTATGTGAGTTTCAGAAAATCTAATGCTACATATAAACATTTAGGACCTGCAGTTCTTAGTACTAAATATTTATAGGGCCACAGAGATGTCTTAGGTAAAAGCACATGCTTCAAAGGCTTGATAACCTGAGTTAGATGCTTGGAACCCACGTTGGATTAAAAAAAACAAAAACAAAAAAGCCAGATGCAATGTGTCATGTCAGCACTCATACAGCAAAATGGCAGGCAGAGGCAGGAAAGTCCCCTGTAGTCCATGGACCTAACAGCCTCCAATACCCAGCACAACACAAACAAGACCTGCCTAAAAGCAAGTGGAAGGAACTAACACCCCAAAACTGTCCTCCAACTTCCACACATGCGTGCACACTCTGCCCACATACACTAGAAGATATTTAATACGTATTGTAATTCAAACTTTGCAAATTGTTATTTGGAAGAAGGTCTCATTCCATGGTACTTTAAGCACATCAACAATTGCACTTTCAGCATAAGTTAATGCTCCAAAATTTGTGAAAATTCCAAGATCCTTGAAGGGCAGCAAGTGTGACTATGTGACTACAAAATTGAACATACATACAAACAACTCACTGCTGCTATAAAAGCACTGCTAGAATAAATGTACAAGGTCACACAGTACATCTGGTGTCGTATATGTATATATAATATCTACATGGACTGTCTTCAAGAAAAAAATTTAGCTACCTAAAAAAACTTGACTGTTGATTGATGAAAATCAACTTACTAAGCAAACAGAAGCCATGTATATATGTACATGGTGATTTCTTGCATGTGTGCCTCTGCATGCCTGAAGCCCACAGAGGGCCATAAGAGAGCATCAGATCCCTTGGAATTGGAGTTACAGATGGCTACTAACCAACATGTAGACACTGGGAATTGAACCCAGGTCCTCTGGAAGAGCAGCCAGTACTCTTAATTGCTGAGTCACCTCCTCAGCCCTGATATATCTGTTTTTATTTTTGTTTTGGTTTGTTTTTCCTTCCCTTGGGGCTAATCACACTATATTATAAAAAGGACTTTCAGAGAAATGTCTATCAAAAATAAGTGGCTTCATCATAACTTACTAGTCACTGTTTTATTCTATTTATTTATTTATTTATTTAATGTATGTGAGTACACTGTAACTGTCTTCAGACACACCAGAAAAGGGCATCAGATCTCATTACAGACGGATGTGAGCTACCATGTGGTTGCTGGGAATTGAACTCAGGACTTCTGGGAGAGCAGTCAGTGCTCTTAACCTCTGAGCCATCTCTCCAGCCCCCACCTTTTTATTCTTTAGTTAAAAGAAAAGAAACATCAACAGACTTTCCCAGCTGTAAACTGCATAATGAATAACTTGCCAAAATATACTCATGGCTACAATAGGGGCAAGAATGTTATGGAGGTAGCCATACTGTATTTAAGGCTGACTCCACAGCTAGAAACACTTGTCTAATACCATAAATGTGGGTGAGAACCCATCCATGGCTGAGGCTATCACAGGTCCCAAGCATAAACCTATTACCTACTATTTTGCTAAATGGACAAAGCATTATCTCTACCAGTGGATTAGTACAACTCTCAGACTTCATCAGAGAAGCTTCTTTGGGCAGTGGAAAGTAGTGGACATAGAAATTCATGACTGTAAAAATATGGAGAATAAGTGAGTGCTCACTCAACCATAAATGGGACATCTATATCACACCCAGCCCCGGGCTCAGGGGTCACGACAGAAGAGAGCGTAGAAAAATTAAAAGCAAGAGGTTGAGGGAAGACCACAGTGAAATGCTATCTTCTGGACAGGCAGAGCTCTTGTACTCATGAGCTCAAACAATCTGCAGGTGCCTGCAAACGACCTGCAGAAGATTACATAAGTCAACATTCTAGCATGGAGAGGGTGAAGGGGCTCATGGGCTCCTACCCCTAACTGGAAAGCTATAGCTGATGGCTTCTGGAAGAGGAAGAAATCAGTTTTCTTTGAGGGGACAGTTCCTGGTAAGTTAACCATGCTCCATTGGATGGCCCCACATCTAGAAGTATATAGACACCACAAATTGGAGTCAATGGGTTATTGATTTTTTTTTTCTGAAGTACACCATATTGGGGCAGACAGAAAGTTGAGATCTAGAAGGCATTAAGGGGAAGAGGTGAGGTCAATATTATCAAAATGAAATTTAAAATTTTTTTTATTATGTATTTATTACAAGTACACTGTAGCTGTCCTCAGATGCACCAGAAGAGGACATCAGATCTCATTACGGGTGTGAGCCACCATGTGGTTTGTAGTGGCTATTCCTGGTTGTCAACTTGACTATGTCTGAAATAAACTACAATCCAGAATTAGAAGGCTCACCAGTGGCCCTAATCTAGAGGCTGAGAGATACAAGTTTCTGACCTGAATCTTGGCATGGAAACCTTGAGGAATAGTGGCTATGAATCCCAGAAAATTAACATAAAAAGCTCTATGAGTTCAAGATCATCTGGGATTAAAGGTGTGGTGGCATAGTGGCTATGAATCCTAGAAGATTAAGACTAGAAGATCTACAAGTTCAAGCAAGGTCATCTGGGGTTAAAGGTGTGGTGGCACATACCTTTAACCTGGGCCACACTTTTTGCTGGAGACCTATATAAAGACATTGGAAGAAGGAAGGCTCTCTCTGCTTCACCTGCTTGCCTTGTGGGACTGAGCAACTGCTAGATCCTTGGACTTCCATTCACAGCTGCTGCCAACCGTTGTTGGGAGTTAATTGTTGGGAGCTGGACTACAAACTGTAAGTCATCAATAAATTCCTTTACTACACAGAGACTATCATAAGTTCTGTGACTCTAGAGAACCCTGACTAAGACATAATGGTACCAGGAGTGGGGTAGATTGTAGTGACTATTCCTGGTTGTCAACTTGACTTTGTCTGAAATAAACTACAATCCAGAATTAGAAGGCTCACCTGTGGCCCTAATCTAGAGGCTGAGAGATACAAGTTTCTGACCTGAATCTTGGCATGAAGACCTTGAGGAATAGTGGCTATGAATCCCAGAAAATTAACATAAAAAGCTCTATGAGTTCAAGATTATCTAGGATTAAAGGTGTGGTGGCATAGTAGCTATGAATCCTAGAAGATTAAGACTGGAAGAGCAACTAACCCTTAAATGAAACAATCCAAAAAAGATGTTTTAAACAAATATAAACATTTACACAGCAAATATCAATATCCTACATGAAACAACAGAAAGCAAAACAAAATAAACAAAAGAACAAAAAAGCATGCAAATTGATTGCATATAAGAAATAAGTCCCCCAAAAAAGAAACAAACTAAATCTCACTCCTACTAACCATGAAGCTATTTTCACCTGATACCTGCAGGTAAAGAGAAAATGACCAATAGAGTGTCACTGAACCTATCAACACACTCCAGAGGAGGCCCCATGACTAGTAGTAGCTGGCCAACACAAAACAAACTCAATGGTCTTTTGGGGGATGCTTTTTGCTTCTTGATATTTTCTGGGGGGGGGGGGGGGTGTTTCTGGGTTTTTTTTTTTTTTTGTCTCTTCTCTCTCTCTCTCTCTCTCTCTCTCTCTCTCTCTCTCTCTCTCTCTCTCTCTCTGTCAGTCTGTCTGTCTGTCTGTCTGTCTGTCTGTCTGTCTCTCAGGTAAAAGGGAAGGTGGGTGGAATCTGGGAGGAGTTAGAGAAAGGGAAAATATGATCAAAATATATTATATAAAAATGTTTACTTAAAAAACACATAAAGAGTTTAAGAACCCAGAATACAACCTCATTTTGATTATCAGAGCTCAGAAATATATGGAAAAAGCTATCATTGTCCAGTGTAATTCAAATAATGGAAACCACACTTGATTAAAAAATGAATAGCACTCCCACTCAGATTTTCTGACAGGTTATTTCTGTTTCTGAACTAAGTGCCTAGCCCTAAACTGAAGGAAATACTAAGGTTGTACTACCCTTAGTGAAGTCTTTCAGTCAGCTACAACCTCAACTGTAAAATCTAACTTTTTATTTAGAGCCCTAGAGGTGCCATAATTCCCCAGTCCACAAACCCCATGGATAGCGTTTGTAAATGAGGTCTATCTTGGAAAATAAAAATAACTTGGAACCACCAACTCTGTAAATATCTCATTAGTCTTCAAAATTTAATAATAAAATGCTTTTCTACTACTGTCTTCATCATTATCTATTATATTATGTGTATGAGTGTACTATCTACATACGTCTGTACATTATGTACTTGTCTGGTACCCACAGAAGCTGGAAGAGGGCGTCATATGCTCAGAAACTAAAGTGCCAGCAGCTGTCAACCACCATGTGGTGCTGGGAAGTGAACTAAGGTCCTCTGGAAGAGCAAGCAGCCAGGATCTTAACTACTGAACCATTTCTCCTGCCCCTACTACTGTCTTTCTAATGTTACTTAGTTAACCCTTCCTGATAAGAATTTAAGATTAGTTCTGTTTTTAACAAAAATAATTAAAAATAAGCTTGCTCCATCTATTACAATGAGTGTCCAACACACATAGGCCAACCTCAGCAATGTGTGCATGCTGGGCAAATGTGCTACTGCTGAGCAACAGGCTAGCACATGGAAAATATTTTAATTTTAGTGAAGTCAAAAGATCACAGTTTTATTATCTTAGCAACTAGCAAATAGCTATATGGCACAGGATAAGCTATTAAGTCTCTCTCAATGGCTAATTTTTAGAATAAGCTCAAATTAATTTCACATTTAACTGTCCTAAAAGTGTCTATGTTCTCCTTGGCTTTCCAAAGATTGACTTTTATATAGATTTCTCAATTTCTGACATGATATATCTAAATTCCCATATATGGCTCAGATTACAGATAGTCTTAAACAAACTTAGAATATCTTTAAGCCAGTCACAATTACCCATCCAAAGGCATTAATTCTACCAAGGCCTAATTATGCTTATGATTAATACATAAGATACATGTGTCTTTGTAGGTTGCATTACTTCTAAGGTCTCAGAAATTATCTGTTACCACCATCACTGGCGCATCGCAATGCAATGCAATACTAAACATGAAATACAATCTACAGAGAAATACTTCCTGATTAGGATGCAATGAGAAGCCCAGCAGGCTGGTGCCACCTGAAATCCCACCACTGAGCAAGCTGAAGCAGGAAGACTTCAAACTAAAGGCCAGTCTAGAATACAAAGCAAATTTTTATGGAACAGAAAGAAAGAAAGGGGGGGGGGAGAAAGGAAGGAAATTTCATGCCTTGCCTTGAAAAGAAATTAAAGTAATAATCATTAATTAATAATCATTGTAACTGATATAGCCATATCACTGATAAATTTATAATTGACTCATAAATTTTAAGTTCTCAAAAACAAAAAATTGTTCCAATAAGTGTACCTATATGTTTATTCTGCCACTTTAGTGATCCTCCCTATAAAATCTTGTATTTTAAGATCAGTTACTTTTCACAGACACATAGGTGCCACCACTAGAGGCCACCAAATACTTCTTTTTCCTAAACCAACACATTTGTAAGTCATTCTAAGCCCTTACATCAGATCACATTACGAGCAAATAACTATCAACTGTAATACCCATAACTAAAAATGTCACATGAGTCTCTAAATAACAATACAAACTCCAACAAAAAAGAGAGCATATTTCATACAGTTAACAGGATGTCTAGATCACCAGAGAACTTTTCCACTTAAAGAATAAAAAGGAGGTGGGGCTACATAGTATACAAATATCACTAGGTAGGTGCCTTTGGAAATAATGTATGTGAACTAAAGAGCTCATGCTATCTCTGAACAGTGCCTGTTGTAAGCAAGTGATTGATATCTATGTGTATATACATGAACACATAATTTATACGTAAACTACCAGAGTCCTCTGTTTCATATTACAAGGTATTTCACATATGTTCTTAACATCTAAGTTGCCACCATCTACAGTAGTGATACACACGAAATTCCAGATTGCAGAAGATCCAGTATTGAGCAGATGATGTCAGTTCCTTAGAAAACTCAGCTCTAAGTTCTTACTGGGCTGCTGATAGTGTTCTGAGTCCACTTGCTTCTGGTACCCTCCTCACTAAAAGTAGATGACAAACTACAGGAGGTCAAATCAGCCTCTAAAGAACTTATAAGGACCAAGAGAAACTTACAAAACAAAATAAGGCTTCATCTTCTCTGATTAGCCACCATTCTGTATATAATATTTTCAAAAGTTTTCAAATACACCAGAGAAATATCATTGTCATGTCTTAGATGTTATACTTTTAAAATCCTGACCTAATTTTAGAAGGTCATAAAAATGCTTATAGTTTTATTTTTAAAGTTATAACTTTGGCTTTTATACTGAGTCTACAATGGGTTTTAAATCTACTTCTCTATACAGTATAAAAACAGACCAAGCTTACTTGTTCAGATGGACACTCAGTTGTGCTCCTATTTATCTACGCTGTCTCTTCCACAACCACATTACTGACTTACACTGTTCCCTGCTCTATTAACACATGTCTGTTTCTAAGTCAATACCACATTCTATTGACTATGAAGCTTTATGATGTATGTTAAAACAAGGTAGTACAAACACAGGTTTGTAACTGTTTTGCCCATTTGCTATACTGTCTGAAGACATGTCTCCAATGCCTTACACTGTGCTTGACACTATCTTAGGTCTATATATAAACTCTATATCATATACTTTTAAAAGTAACTCGTAAAACATATAACATAAAACCAACTACCCGAACCATTTTTACATGTACAGTTTAGTAGTGGTAGATACATACACATTATTGGACAGCAATTTCTAGAACTCTTTTCAATCCTGCCATGCTGAAAATCTCTGACCGAAAACAATTTATTTTTTTCTTTTCTTTTAATCTTTTCCTAACCATGGAAATCTTCATTTTACTTACTGTTTGTATAAGTTTGGCTACTCTAAATGCCACCTATAAATGAAATTATACAATATTTGTCTTTTAGTGACTTATTTTTTTCCCACTGCACAATGTTTTCAAGGTCCACTGATACTCTTATAAAACTTTCATATTTGTGACTGAATAATATTCCATTGTCCTACTAAATGTTCATTTATCCATATGCCTCTGGACACTTGGGTTCCTTTCACTTTGGGGCTATTGTGAACAACACTGTTAAGAGACTTGTAAGTACAAACACCTGATTCCTTGATTTCAGTTCCTTTGAACACACCCAGAAGTAGAACTGCTGGTTCACAAAGTAATTTCACTTCACTGAAGAGCTGCTAAACTGTTTTCCACAACAGTTGCATTGTCTTATATTTCCACCAACAGTGTACCAGATTTCAATTTCCCCTAAGCTGACATTTCTTATTTTCTGGTGTTTTGACAGTAGCCATGGGGGCTGGAAAGATGGTTCAGTTGTTAAGAGTGCTATTTCAAAGAGTTGAGTTCAGTTCCTATCACAATCACCTGTAACTCCAGCTTCAGGAGAGCTGACAACTCTAACCTCCAAGGGTTAGAGTTGCACTCATGTATATATAGCCATACACAAACATACACACATAGACAGCTAGACATCATCAATAATAATAATAATAATTAATAATAATAAATATTTTAATAATAGGCATAGCTACTATCTATAATGGTTTTTATTTCATTTCATTAATGAAATAGTAAATCTTGCCCTAGATTTGTAGCCATCTATAGATTTTATGCTATAGTTTCTCATTCATAACAGTGGTATTACAGTCTGACAAATAGCAGTTGGCAATTCTAATTAAACAAGTCTCTACTAATGGACTTGTGTAATTCCCAATCTTTACCATGAATGACACACACACACATATGTACAGCTGTGTATACAAGTAAATGTAATCTATTTGTTCAAAATAGCTCCAGTTCAAGCATTCTTCCCAGTTCTACTTACTCTCAGAAAATATTCCAGTTTAATTAAATAATTACTCTAATTTTAGTTTTAAAATCAGGGAAAGATGCTTTAAGTAAAATTAGGCAAGAGTTACCTTTGATTGAAATTTTCAGACTATCATTAGAACTCACCTACACTGGAAACCTACTACTAGCTAGACTAAAATACGAATTAACTCTCACTGAGATGTAACCAATATGATTAGGTTACGGGTATGGTGATATGCAGGAAGGAGAAAAGCACAACTAGGAACCAAGCATAAAGGACTCGCACAACAATGATAACAAGTCAGTGGAGCTAAGAGTAAAAAAACAGTCACGCATAGTGGATATATCTAGAATCCCAACACTTGGGAGTAGAGGCAAGAGGCTAAGGAGTGTAAAGTCATCCTTAGCTGCGGGGCAATTTTGAGGCCAATTTGTGTTACATGAGCCCGTTTCAACACACATAGAAAAAGAAAACTCAAACAGACTATATGTAATAGGAAAAAGATTGTATTATGCTTTCTCTGATGTCCAACGTGTGTTTACCAATACCAATTCTGACACCAATGGTGTATTCAATCATTTAACTCAATACTTTATTACCCAGACTCAAAAGTCAAGGGCTTGGGTCCAAAAGACCCATTTTAAAGGCCAGCCACAAACAGGTCATCAAGGCTACCATCACATCTGCCCACAAATTCAAGGTCCTGCAATCCCCTGCCTCAAGCTCATTAATTTGTTAGGGCGATTCACAGAACTCATAAAAATGTTTTGAATACATTTAATGGTTTATTATACAAAATATAACTCAAGAACCTCATACCACAAGGACTAAATTAAATTAGTCCAAGCATACATTTAGGTTTTATCTGTTATCCTTTACTACAGCTAATGGTATGACTGATTTCTGACCAAAAGAATATAGGTACAAGTGATAGATACACTGCCTTCAGGTATAACCCTGAACCCACTTTTACTCCATGCTTTCTTTTAGACTCTTGTGAGATGAAATGTTGATGGCCAAAATGACCCAAGAACTTCATTCTGAAGATGGAAAAAATCTGTTCCTAGCTATCCTGTTATTATCTTTAATATATGTAAAAGGAAAAGAATTGCCATGGCAAGCCATTACAATTTCCAGATTTTACTTTTAGGTCAGATTCTGGTCACAAAGTTAAGATCAATGTAAAAGTACAGAAAAGAACTGAGACTGTCTAAGTGCAGAATGGCCTACAAAGATGAAGTGATGGCAACTGCATGAGAGAGACTCAGCCATGTGGTCCCACATCAAAATGAGAAGGCTGATTACAAACAACACAAATTTATAGTGGGCCAGGCCTATGTAGTTCAGCATCTTTCTCAGCAACTACTCTTTGGCTTAAAGCATCAGGTTCAGTTGGATCCAACATGATAACAAAGCTCTGTCAGAAGGAGGTCTGACATACCACTCCTGGGCATATACCCACAAGACGCTCCATCATGTAATAAGGACACATGCTCCACCATGTTCATAGCAGCCTTATTTATAATAGCCAGAAACTGGAAACAACCCAGATGTCCCTCAACAGAGGAATGGATACAGAGAGTGTGGTACATCTACACAATGGAGTACTACTCAGCTATTAAAAACAATGAATTTATAAAATTCTTAGGGAAATGGATGGATCTGGAGAGTATCATCCTGAGTGAGGTAACCCAATCACAAAAGATCACACATGGTATGCATTCTTTGATAAGTGGTTATTAGCCCAGAAGTTTGGAATACAGGAAGAACGACCCATAAACCACAAGAAACTTTAGAAGAAGGAAGACTAAAAGGTGGACATTTCATTCCTTCTTAAAAAGGGGAATCAAACACCCACAGAAGGAGTGGCAGAGATTAACTATGGAGCAGAGACGGAAGGAAGGACAAGCATATAGCTATCTCCTAAGAGGCTCTGACAAAACCTGACTAATACAGATGTAGAGGCTCACAGCCATTCATTGAACTGAGTACATGGTCCCCAATGAAGGAGTTAGAGAAAGGTTCTATGGAGCTGAAGGGTTTGCAGCCCCTTAGGACGAACAACAATTACTAACTAGTACCCTGAGAGCTCCCAGGGACCCAACCACCAATCAAGGACTATACAGGGTGGGATTGAATGTACTGGCAGCAGGTATATAGTAGAGGGTTGCAAATTCCATCATCAATAGGAGTAAAGGACCTCGGTCTTGTGAAGGTTTTGTGCCCCAGTGTAGGGGAATGCCAGGGCCAATAAGTGGGAGAGGGTGGGGTGACAGGCATTGGGAGGGGGGAGGCAAAAGGGGTTTGTTCTTGTTTTTGTTTGTTTGTTTGTTTTGGAGGGGAAAATGGGAAAGGGAAAATGTACATGTAAATAAAGAAAATACCTAATACAAAAAAAAAAAAAAAAAAAGAACTAACATTCAAAGTAAAAAACAAAAAAAAAGAAGGAGGTCTGAGAGCAATACTGAAACAGCTGACAACAGGAAAAGACATCCTCTAGAACAAATGATTAACAGTACTCCTTAAGCAGAACTGAAAGCAACTGAAATTCTAGTAAAGGATAAGCAAATGACTTTAGAAATCTGTAGACATGTGAGACGCTAATCACAAAGATGGGCTATAATCTTTTCTTCAGAGATTCTTACAGACAGAATTAACTATCTAGGTGCACTGCCTAGACATCATTAGGTTCCCTGCCATGCTGTTTTATTACTTCAAAGAAAAAAGAGGAGTGGCAAACAAAATGATAAGCTACTACTCTGCTACTTCCTACCCACTTACACTCCATACGTTTGCTGTAAACTCTTAAAATTATTTTTGTAAGCCTTTTACATGTTTTAAAGCCACATCTTCCTATGTCTGCACCCTGACCTGAAACAAAATCAAGTATCCTGCTACACATATTTCACAAAAAAATCTGGACCACCTCTGACATCACAATTTATCACCCAGCATTCACCCTTAACACACATGGTTTAGATGAAACCAGACTATATTTTGTAATTCTTTAAAGTTGTCTCCTGTATTTCTCAAATCCCCTTTCAGTCATATTATCCACCTATTTTTATTCTAAATAATGATTTGCACAGCTAGCTCTTTATATCTACATGCAAGAACTATATATGTTTGCTTACTATACTGTATTTTTTTCTAATGAAGAAGTTATAACTCCAAACCTTGGTAAACTCTAATTCTGAGATATAGTAAGTTCTCATTCTTCCACCATGCTTATTTCTTCACAATAAAAAGAGAGCATTAAAATTTGCTTATATTCCTTTTTCACTTGGTTCCCTTGCCAACAATATCAATATTCAGATATTTACTCAGTATTTACTTGCTCCTCTGCCCTCCAGGAGCACTGCACACTGATATACTTCTATGTTACAGCTGCAGAATGTTGAATATGGATTTTATTTATCTTTTTTCCAATGCATACTTATAGAACACAAAATTTATATTAGCCAAATCACAGGGGAATAATTTTAATGACAGAATTAATAGCTTCAAAGGTTCAAATTTAGAAATTTTGGTTGCTTACTTTTTTTTTTTTTTTTTTTTTTTTTTTTTGAGACGGTTTCTCTGTATAGCCCTGGCTGTCCTGGAACTCACTCTGTAGACCAGGCTGGCCTCCAACTCAGAAATCCACCCACCTCTGCCTCCCAAGTGCTGGGATTAAACTTGTGCGTCACCACTGCCCGGCTGGTTGCTTACTTTTCAAGCCACAATTTTTCAAACACTTTAATCCTCAAAGAAAATGAGATATACTACAATACCCACTAAAGGCTTTCTGTAACTATTAACAGTGAATTTTCTGATTTACAGTATAAAAAGATTCACTTCACAAACAAGGCGTCTTAAAAGGGAGCTAGTTCAAAACAATGCTATTTTCCTGATGCTCTAGACACAGCCAATAAAAACATTTGTTCCTATAATTTTAAATAGATTGTTAGCCATAGAATTCCTCTGGAAAAAAAAACCAATTCTCTAATGTTCTTTGAAATACAGTCACTAAAATTAACTTTCGACTTTATTTATATGACTGTCTGTGGCTTTGTGCATACCTAAAAAGCACAAGAAAAGACAAAAATATCCCAGAACTGGAAAAGCAGTTATTATGTTTGGTTTAGCTTATTTTCATATTTTTTATTTTTAAATCTATCCAAATTAAAACTCATCATCTCTAAACAGAAGACAAATTCTTTATAAAATAAATGGAAAGAATAAATTCAGCATCCTCTACATTGGAAATTTAATTTATTAGTGAGTAAATGTGTAAAACCCTTTGGAAATTATAAAACTTTAGTGTTCAGGTTGAACATGCAATCTTCCATTTAAAATTTAAATACATCATGTATGTGCTGCATGAGGAGAGGTAGCAACCAAAAATTTAAATAATGTGTTCTGATCCCATACTCGTCCTTAAATAAGGTAAGAAGCTGGTCTCTATTCAATAGCATGAGCTATGTTTTGGATATGATCCAGCTGTCCCCCAGGGTCACTATGAATAAGACCTTGTCTAGAAGGTAGTAGTGAAACTTTCAAAGTAGGGCACAACAGTCTTTCTAATTCTAGTTCTTTCTGAGCTCTGGCTGGCTGGTTCAACTCAGGTGTTCTGGCTCAAACTCCTCTACAAACTGAGTGATTCAATCTAAGGTCTCTCTCAGATTCTCCTGAGTCACACTGCATGGCCTCACACTAACTCTAGCAATCTGTTCTAATCTTCTGGTTCCTTCTCATTCTGTCTTCACCTTGTCTAGCTTGCTTTTTCTCTGCACTCTGTCTCTGTACAACTGTCCCAGTAAAGCTGCCTCCTCCTTTCTTTTAGCACTGCTCTGAAGTAGACTCCTTCCTGTCTCTTCTCATGAAAATTGGGCATATCCTATTTTGTCAAAATTTTTCTCTGATTTGTCACTTTGTCTGCCACTCAATTAGACATCACTTTACAACATGGGAGCTTCCTCCTACAAACTAACTTTACCTTCATTGTTTGGGATTAAAGGAATGTACTAAGGGTGTGTCTCTATTGCAGCCAGAGGGATTAAAGGTGTGTGCTAAGGGCTGAGCCACACCACAATTAGAAACAGGGTTTTCCAGTAAATAGCTCAATTTCAGGGTTCACAACAGATCAAATATTCTGCAACACAAGTTACTGCTGTTTATGTACAGAATCATATATCTAATTTATGCAAGGATCGCATAAGGCAATAAGAGTTCATTTTTATCAAAGATTGACATGTTTATTCAGTTTTTTAAGTGAGCTTCAATATTTTTATTTAAATTTACTTTGTAAGTACAGGCACTAACAAATCAAAGTTACTATTAAGTATAAAAAAATGTTAAAGAATAAGAAACCAGTGAGATTGTGGGGATGGCTCAGTGGATAGAAGTACATGCCACATGAACCTGATAATCTGATTTTGTCTCTGGAACTTAGATAAAAAGCCAGATGTGGTAGCACACATTTACAATTACAGCACCATGACTGTGAATTGGAGACTAAGACAGGAGAAATGCCAAGAAAGTCAAGGGCTCAAAAGCCTGGCGTTTTTGGAGCTGCAGCTACAAGAAGTGAAACTCTGCCTCCAAATCAGGATAAGAGAAACCTTACTCTTGAAAAGTTGCCCTCTGATCTCCACATGAGCACTGAGGCATACGAATGCTACATGTTAAATATTCCTCAAGTATTAACTAGTATCCAAAGTTCTGAAATGCTATGACAAGACTCAGCCAAGAAGTCCCATAGAAAGGTCTTGGGTGCTAACTTCTGTTTACCTATAGTGTGGCACCTCTGTTCCACTAAATCAGTGGTATACACCTCCACCTGCCATTGTACTGACACGGCAACACACAACTGTGCTTTACTCTGTCCCTGTCTCTGTCCGTCTGTCTGTCTGTCTGTCTGTCTGTCTCTCTCTCTCTCTCTCTCTCTCTCTCTCTCTCTCACACACACACACACACACACACACTCCATTTACTAAATAATAAAATCAGTTTGTCTCTCCCTTACTGCTAGAAAAAAAAATACCAGATGTATCACATATTTATCTGTCCCCTTGATTTATAAAATATAAAAAGTATCCTTTCTTGGTCCTAGCAAACTCTCTACCCCAATTCACAATCTCTTTGGCCTACCATATTAAATGTTGTTCTAGAAACTTGTGAAGGTGTCATCATTCACACTGCAAAAAAGCAGTCATCCATACATCGACATTTTCATGTGAACAAAGGCAAAAATTCGGAGAAAATTTGATCAAGACCCCAAAATTTCCCCTTTTAGTCAACACTAAAAGGGATGCTGAAACAGTCTAAAAATTTGTAGTACAAATGCCTGGTTATTCAAATAGTAAGACCACTTGTGGAGGCATCTGGGAAAGAAAAGAAATGCAAGAGGCACTCCAAGAAGTTACTTTCCTTGGATCCTCACATTCCTTCCACACTTGCAAAGCCAAAATTACGACATCCCTTTCTACCCACCTACAAAAACACAGTCCTTTATACAGGCCGAGGTGAGAAGCCATCATCACCTCAGCTACAGAAAGAAAACTTCACATTTTCAACCTGCTGCTGTTCAACATGCTTTGTTCTTACTGGACTGCTAAAGGAGCACTGGCTCCTTTTGCAAAGGACCTAATTACAATTCCCAGCACCCACATGGTGATTCACAATGTCTGTAACTCCGGTTTCAGGTAATATGATGCCCCCTTCCAGTCTTCATGAGTACCAGGAATCATATGGTGGCTATACATACAGGCCGGCAAAACACCCATAAAATAAAATAAAAATAAAATAAATAAGAAAAATAAAATAAAATAAAATAAAAATAAGAAAAAAATAACTATTTTTCCTCTGAAAGAGATGCTAAAATACATGAAACAAACAGCAATTATAAACAATGATAACAACTATATAGGCTGGGTTCACACCTGTAAACCTACTACTCATCAAGTGGATTCAGAGTTCAAGGTCATAGACTACACAATGATCTTGAGGCCAGCTGGAACTACAGGAGACTTCAAATAAAGTAAGATAACAAAGAATATCTGCCCAAACAAGCATCAACCTCACTTAAGCACTACTGATCTACGGAAGATATTGTTCTATGCATTTTAGATGCATTTTTCCTATTTTTGTCTCTACTATAGGACTATGATATTAGTATTCCTAATATCCTCATTTCACAGATGAAGAATCTGAGGTTAAATAATTAACTAGTCAAAAGTCATACCACATAGGTAGGCCTTAAGCTGAGGCTTATGTTCAAAAGCCTGTATTCTTGACTACCACATTATTTAAAGAATGGTGTGTGTGTGTGTGTGTGTGTGTGTGTGTGTGTGTGTGTTTGAGCATGCAACTTTATCTTTTTGAGACAAAGTCTGACCCTGAAGACTTGGCTATGCTGGAACTGTCCATGTAAATCAGTCTGGTTTCAAACTCACAGTGATTCACCTGCCTCTCCTTCATGAGTTCTACGATTAAAACACTGCTATGAGTTAAATATGCTTCACCCAAGGAAATGAGCACTATTGCAAGGTGTGGCCTTGTTAGAGTAGGTGTGGCACTGTGGGGGAGGGCTTTGAGGCTTAAGCTCTGCCCAGTGTGGATGAGAGTCCCCCTCCAGGCTGCCTTTCTATCAAGACAGAACTCTCAGCTCTTTCTCCAACACAATGTTTGCCTGGATGCTGCCATGCTTCCCACCATGATGATAATGGACTGAACTGAAACTGTAAGCCAGTCCCAATTAAATGTTGTCCTTTATCAAAGTTGTCTTGGCCATGGTGTCTCATCACAGCAGTAAAACCTTAAGTAAGACAAACAGTAAGGTGGAAAGTTGAAAAGCAAAGGTATTTTTCTGTTTGATGCAAAAGTTACTGTGCTAAAGTTTCTCTTAAAGAACCAGAGGGTCTGGAGAGATAACTCAGCAGTTAAGAATAGCAACCACATGGTAGAGCACAACTATCTATAACCCCAGTTTCAAAGGATCTTGTATCTTCTTCTGACTTCTGTGGGCACCAGGAACACACATGGTACCCATGCACATATGCAGGCAAAACACATTCAACAAAACAAATAAAAATCTTTTTAAAACCCAACGTTTTTAAAGAATCAGAGGATTTCTGCTTTTGGATACATAAAGATCATTAATCTGTAATGCTAGCAAGCACATTGAATGGGGGAAAAGAACAGCATAGCAGACACTCCATAATTCATGTAATACATTATTCTAACAATAGAATTAAATAAAATTATTAAATAGGAGAAATACTATAGTAAAAGCTAAAATGTAGCAAAAAAACACATCAGTATAAAGGCACCAACTTACCAATTCAATTCCCTGTGGGAAAGGCGTGTCATCCCAGTCCTGCTGTGGGAATCTCTGAATTATTTTCCCCAGACCTTCTCCTGGCCCTGCTGAGAAAGATCAAAATGAATCACTTATTAGATACTATAAAACCTGAATGAATACTTGTTATACTACTACTTTTTTTCAAAAGATTTGAGTAAATTGATAGAGTAAACATTTTTTAAGTTTTAGGAAACATAGATATGTGCTTCTAAACATAATACTTGAAAGAGCAGACAATCCCTATCCTAGCATGGACTGTCAGAGAAGCACTGACACATGAAAAGCTAGGCATTAGCATATCATGGCAGCCACCTATATCCCAATTAAAGTAATTTTAAATGATAAATGGAAAAGTACTGTAAGCACCAAATTTCAAGTACTGGTTAGAAGTACTGTCACATGTTCATTTTTCAGTCTAGCCTGAAATCTTACCACAGTCTAGGCAGAGCCGCTCAGTACAGTACTAGTGATATCTTAGGCGGGGTAATTTGGTGTGTTAGGTGAGAAGAGTGCTAGCTAGAGTACTGTGGTATGTTTAGCAGCACCCTCAGCTCCAACTCACTGGAACACAGCACTTACAGATTCTCCCCAAGGAACAAGGAAATTGTAACAACCAAGAATGGAATGTTTCCAGACATTGCCAAATATCTCAAGGTTAAAAACCACAATCTATATATCAATTGTAATAAAATTAGCCTGTGATATTAAAGAAAAGATCCATTTAAAATTGAACTTTAGGGATATAATCTATAAGACAACTGGAGATTAAAATCCAGGTTAGATCTAAGTTGATTCTTATATCCTCTCCCTGAAGTCCTGGGTGACTGAACCTGGTTGCCTCTCACATGCCAGTCAAATACTATCCCACTGACCCATATCCTTAAACCCTGCTTTTCAATCCCCAGCACTGGAGTAATTAGCTGGTTAATTAACACTAACTTGTTTTAATTATGTATAATTTAAAAGAGAAAAGTTCCTCCTTGATAGAGTGTGACTTTCAAAATCTCTCCAAAAGCAACATATTATTTACTGATTTCATAATATATAGTGTTTCAATAACATGATGGCTTAGTTTGAAATGCTGACACAGTTATTAATACACATGAAAATGTGAACTACGAGTGTTAAGACTTGTTATCATTTGAAGACAAAAATTTAGTTAGAAAATATAAAATCACAGTCGGGAAATCTTTTATTATAAGCAAAATATACAAAGAAGCCAAGTAAGTAGTAACTGCCTTTAATTACACCATTTCTGAAACTGAAGCAGAAAGAATACAGATTCAAGGCTAACCAGAACTACACAGAGAACCTTGCTGCCCCCAAAAGAAAGAGCTACAGTGACTTGCTTTCTAAATATCAAATGTATAAATTGCTGCCATTAATGACATTTGAGGAACTTAAGAATTCACCTATAAAAAGTAAATAAATACTTTTTGATTTCTGTTTGTTTTTTTTTTGAGTTATTCTGAATGTTTAAACTTACTAACCAAGTTTATATTTAAATTTTGATAACCATCATATGGGTAGTATTGATTGTATTGAAAAATGCTGACATGCCATTTTTCATAGAAGATTACCAACTATCATAAGATAAATCACCAGCCCTCAACCCTTGGCAAAGTAGCCCTTCTAGCCTTAACAGATGACCTTTAAGGTGCCAAACACACTATGGCTACTAAATACTAAGGTGCTAATGGCTATGAGGAAGATGAATATCTTTAAAGAACTGAGCAATAAATAGGGGTTAACTGGGTTGAGAAATTAATATTCTCCTCTTATCCTCCCTCCTCCCCCCCTCCATATACATATGGCTACCACCAACCAAAGGGCATATACGGGCTGGACCTAGGCCCCTACACATATGTAGCAGAGGTGCAGCTTGGTCTTCATGTGGGTCCCCCAACAAATGAAGCAGCAGCTTACTATGACTCTGTTGCCTGCCTGTGGATCCTGTTCCCCTAACAGGGCTGTGGTGTCTGGCTTCACTGGGAGAGGATGTGCCTAGTCCTACAGTGACTTGATGTGCCAGGATGGGCTGGTTCTCAGAGGTAAAGGGAAGGAGTGATAGGGGAGGAGCCCTGTGAAGGGGGGGCTGAGAAGGGGTGGGGGTTGCAGTCAGAATGTAAAGCAAATAAATAAATTAATGGAAAAAGAAAAACTACATTTGGTATTCATTGATTTTACCAGTTGATATAATGAGTGTTTTCTATATGCTTAAATGCATATGTATTCTGCTTGATTACAAAACCTTAAACTGAGAAATACTATTCTAATACATTATCTTCTTTTGTGATATAATGTCCATCTGTCCACATCTATGATGGACAGTAGTTGTGTTTAATAACACAGTTTATACCATTCATCTCTCATCCTCAGTAATAACTACCATGTAACTATGGTTACTGTTTCTTATCTTCTCACTTTATGAAAATGAGATCAATAATTTGAGCAACTTTGCTTAGATACTACCCATAATTTCTGTAATGTATTAGTTACTTAGTAAGATATTTGTTGAATACATTAATAGGATTATTATATGTGTAGGGTACCTATAAACTGTCAAGAAACTTATTACTAGAATTACCTGGACTTAAAAGATAGCTTACATAATCAAATTCCTATTCTAAAAAAATTTAAACAGAAGAAAACACCTTAAAGAAAATACATAGCTAAAAAGATGTATAAAAGGGAGTGGAGCAACAGGAAGAGTTGGTGGGAAAGAAAGGACTGGAATTTTTTTGTTTTGGTTTGTTTGGTTTTGGATTTGGTTTTAACCCTGGCTGTCCTGGAACTCACTCTGTAGACCAGGCTGGCCTCGAACTCAGAAATCCGCCCACCTCTGCCTCCCAAGTGCTGGGACTAAAGGCGTGCACCACTACCACCTGGCTAGGACTGGAAATTTTATAAACATAGTTTTCATGTACAGATTTTTTAAAAAATATTTGTGCTAGGTGTGCCACACCTTTAATCCTTGTTAGAGGCAGAGGTAGACAGATTTTTGTGAATTCAAAACTAACCTAGGCTATACTGCAAATTCCAGGCCAGCCAGGGTTACACAGCAAGTCCCAGTTTTGCTATTGTTCTGTTTAAATAAACAGAAAGAAAAAAGGGGGTGGGTGGAGGGAGGAGAGGAAGAGGGAAGAAAAGAAAAGAAAAGAACCTGTTCAATAAAGCTCATATATGAGCTGGTGATACAATTCTGAAGAAGAGTGCTTGCTTAATTGAAGTCCTTGGCTTCAATCTCTAGCACTAAAGAAAAGAAAAAAGAAAGAACAAGACCTCAGGCAACCACAGGAGTTTATATGTGAAAGTAAAGGCATGGAACAGACAGAGAAGTATTCTACATAGAGATTTGTCAAGGGAGCAAAACAGACATGTAGGAAGAAAACAAATGCCATCAAAGACTGCCTAGTTCTCCAGGCTCTGTCTCCTCCACTAACCTGGAAGCACCATGGCACCTTACAGCAAACAGCTAAACTCTACTTAAAATACTTCTCCATTCCTTAACACAGTATGGGTCTGGATTTTTGTCACTGGAGTCCAAACTAAACCACACAATTAGAGGCACTTGCTTAATCAAACTCTCTCAAACTATTAATCTGGAAACAACTATATAAAATGATAATCTCTTCAAAAAAATCTTAAAAAGAAAGGCTAGCAATACATGATAACATTGTTCTAATAGTTGATATAGAGAAGATATATTGGGGAAGACTCAAGGCAAAGTATATGTTTTTGAGTTAATATAAAAGAAAGGACAAAGTTCAAACATCCAGCATCCATATAAAAATTCAAATGTGTCAGTGCAATGCCTGTAATTTTAGCACTGGGAAGGTAAAAACAGGGGACATCCTTGGAGCTTCCTGGCTAACCTTAACTGGTAACACTCAGGTTGAGTAAGAGACTTAATTCAAAACAATACACACACAGACACACACACACACACATACACACACACACACACACACTTGATTCAAAACAACACACACACAGAGTGAAGGATAATTGAGATAATGCAGGATGTGAACCTCTAGCCTCCTTGTGTATGTGTACACACTTATATACACACACATACATAGGTACCACACATACACAACAGAATGAATTATTAGATATTTTCTTTATTTGCATGTCATATGATATCTCCTTTCCCGGTTTCCCCTCTAAACCCAATCATGATTTTCTTTCTTTCTTTTTTTTTCCAAAGATTTATTTTTATTTATTTTACGTGTATGAGTACACTGTAGCTGTACAGATGGCCGTGAGCCATCATGTGTGTGGCTGCTCTCGGCCCCGCTGGCTCCAGCCCGGCTCACTCGAGTGGAGTGTAATTCACTATAGCTGACTTCAGACGCACCAGAAGAAGGCGTCAGATCTCATTACGGGTGGTTGTGAGTCACCATGTAGTTGCTGGGAATTGAACTCAGGACCTTCGGAAGAGCAGTCAGTGCTCTTACCCGCTGAGCCATCTCGCCAGCCCAATTTTCAATCATAATTGACTGTCAATAATAATTGAGCCAAACATATTGAGTCCTCAAAAAAAAAAAAAATGGGAGATAGAAATGCAGAGACAACCAAGATGATGGATCAAGCAAATACTTTAAAAAGGAAGAGGTGCTATTACTGAAACCCTAAGTGTCGCTAAACCACAAAAAGTCACCAAAAGGTGCTAACAAGTTGTTTACAGATGCTACCGAGCTAGATCTTCACCCAGCTAGTCCATATGACTAGAGAACTAGTATCTTCATCAAATTACAGAAGCCAAACACTGCCATTTCATATTTTGATGGAGCCACTGAAATAAATCCCCAATTCATCCCAGCTACACAATCCAGGCCACTGGGAAGAAGAAACCCATGTTCTTCACTTTGCTTATGAACTAGGTTAAAGGTGAAATGCCAGTACCAAGCTGAAATAATTTCAACTGCATGCTGACCATGAAAATAGTGAGAATGAAAACATGAAGTGAGAGATTAAAGAAACAGAACTAAAGAAGAGCATTAAAAAGCTCAAGGGCAAGAAGCAGCAGATGGTGATCAAGAGTTGAGCATGGCTCTTTTCCAGGTGGCCTGCCTGATGGGTAATTTTCTTGGAGGAATGCCTGGAATGGGAAAGAGCATGCTTATAATGGCAAGAGTGCCTGGACTCAATCAAATTCTTAATGATCAGAGGTTTTTGCAACCATGGATTTGGAAGTTATGGTATCTGTCTTGTATTTGTGTTGCTGTGATAAATACCCTGACAAAAGCTGTTTCAGGGAAAACAGATTTCTTTTAGCTCACAGTTCCAGGTTACAGTCCATCATAGCAGAGAGACCGGCTTCAGGGAGTTGGTCATATTACATCCATCATCAGGAACAGAAAGCAATGAATGCATACAAGCTTGTGCTCATCTCACTTTTTTCAGTCCTTATTAGAGTTCAGGATCCACTGCCTTGGGAATGGTACCAGGTCAGCAGGGTTGGCAGTAAGCACCTGATGAGCTATCTTGTTAGTCTGTGTTTTTACTTTTTATTTCAATAAAACTACTACTATTATTTTTTATGCATGTCTGCATGACCAGTAAGAGTTCAATGTTCTTGGTTGACTATGGTGGTTGAATGAGAGTGACCTCCAAAGGCTCATATATTGGGATGCTTGGTCTAAAGAACCCTGATATCTTTTATTCTCTTGAATTAACTGTCTCTAAGGCTCACTGGCTCCATCTGCTAACCTAGGCCTAGTCCTGGAAGCTTCTAGCCTCCATACAATCTTATCTAGGCCTAGAATGTTTTCAGCCTCTGAGAGTTGGTGCTGAATAAGCTCATCCTTTCTTGTTGTTTCTGAACTCTGGCAGGCTGGATCAATTTACCTGCTCTGGCTCAAACTCCTCTCCAAACTGACTCAATCTGGCTTCTCTCTCTCAACCTCTCCTCAACTGCTCTGCTTGGCCTATTACTAACTTTAGCAATATGTTCTAATCTTCTGGCTCCTTCTTATTCTCTGGCTTGTTCTGTGTTCACCTATGTCTAGCTTCTCTCTTCAACCTGTCTCTGTAAAACTTTCCCAGTAAAACTAGCACCCCCCCCCTCCTCTTATCTCCTTCCTGTCCCTTCCTCCCCTTCCTTCTCTGTACTGCCTGTAAAGTTTCCTTTCTCTTCTTGTGAGAGTAGAGTATATCCTATTCTGTCAAGTCTGTCTCTGATTCATCCCTTTGTCTGCCACACAATTAGGCATCTCTTTCAAACATGGGTGCTTCCTTCAGCAAACTAATTTTACCTTTATCATTTGGTCTTAAAGGTATGTACTAAGGGTGTGTCTGTATTCCACCCAGAGGGATAAAACTGTCTGCTATGGGCTGAGCCACACTACAACTAGAAACAGGTTTATCTAGTAAATAAAACAGTATAAACACTATTTCTCTGTAAATTACATAGATTTATACTTATGCTTTGTCACAACAGAGACATTATCGCTTATTAGAACTTTTGGATGCTCTTTGAGGTTGCTTGTTCTTTCTTTTTTAATGACAAAAATTCTCCCTACACTGTCCAGCTTAACTTTAGCAGGTTCATGTTTCCTTTCTGCCTCAGCCAAGAGGGGTTCAAAGTGTAATCAAATATCCTGCAACACCCTCACTAATACAGCTGTTGTGTGACACAATCGGTAACACATAAAACTGCCTGACACAATCAACAGGAAAGGTAAATAATACAGAAAGCTGTTATAAAAAGTAGAGCTGTTACTGTGATAAATGTGACCAGATGGTGTTTAGACCTTTACACCTAGTTTGTGGGAGGAATATGGAAGATTTTGAAACTTTACTAAAGCCCATGGATGCTGAGGAGAGTTTAACTGGCCATTTTCTTTGGAGTTCTGAAGTCCAGAAGGTCAAGACAAATGTTGACAGTGGAAGCCCAGCTCACTGGCTTTAGGAAAGGGAAAATGGCTCTTTTATCAGTAACTGGAAGACCGCTTGCCTGGCATGCACATACCCCTGACTTCAATCCCTAGTACCAAATAAACTGGGAATGATAGTATATACCTGTTATACCAACATCTGAAAGATAGCAGCAAGAGAAAGGATCAGTAGTTTAAGGTCATCACTCAACAGTGTAGTGACTGTGGCCTACTCTTAGTTACATAAAATCATGTCTAAAAAAAAAGGAAAAAAAATTAAGTATATACTTAACAGCTAGATCATGATTTCTAGATATTTCTCTCCAATGAAAGCTAAAACTTGGAGAAACAGATTATTCCAGAACTAAGTCCAAGTATCTGGTAATCTTATAGTATCAAAAACTAAAGCATTACTTTTAATATGGAAGCCAGAATAGTGGTGGGTGCCTATTCTCAAATGTACAGAAGGCTGAGGCAGAAAGAAAACTTGAGCCTGTCAAAGTTAAGCTGAACAATGTAGGGAGAATTTATCTTTAAAAAAGAAACAGCAAGGAACCTCAAATAGCATCCAAAAAAATGTAATTAATAAGTAATAATGTTTATGGTATGACAAAGCACAAATATGTATGTTTGTAAGTAACATGTATGCAAGTAAGTAATTAGATGAACAAATAAGGACAAGAAAGCATAAATGTTCTGCATAGAACTCATTCATATATATTTGCTCTTCAGGAGATGAACCTTAATTTTAATGTTCCTCCCTTGAGAAAAGGCTGAACTTAAAGACTTGTTTCCAAATAATAAGCTCTAACAGGAAGAAAACGGCAGCAACAGCTGAGAAACCTTACACATACTAATCTTAGCCAAGTGAAATAATAATCCCCCAAAACCATACCCCTGATTTAATCACCAGAAAATAGCAAACAAACTAAATTGAGGGATACTCTTAAAAATGCTTAACTAGGTGCTGAAGAGATGACTCCCTGGGTAAAGTCCTTCCTGTGTAAACATAACAACCTGAGTACAATCCCCAGTGCCTGCCCACCCCAAGCATGTTGCTGCTCCTGTAACCACAGAATTGGGGAAGCTGAGATGGGAGGATCCCTTAGGCTTGCTAGCCATCCAGTCTAGCACATTAGTAAGCTCCAGATTCATTAAGAGAACCTGTCTCAAAAGATAAGGTGGAAAGTAATTGAAGAACACTCCTGATGTGAACTCTAGCCTCCACATGTATCCCCAACATCTGCGCACATACCAACTGTAGTGGTTTGAGTAAGAATAGCCCCAAGAGGCTCATATATTTGAATGCTTAGTCACAAGGGAGTGGCACTATTTGAAAAGATAATTAGAGTTAGGAGGTGTGGCCTTGCTGGAGGAAATGCATAAGTGGGGGTGGCTTTGAGGTTTCAAAAGTCTACACCAGGTCCAGTCTCACTTTCCCTAATTATGGATCAGGAGGCAGTCGCTCTCAGTTATTGTTTCAGTGCTGCCTGCATGTCACCATGCTCCCTTCCATGACAATAAAGAACTAAACCTCTGAAACTGTAAGCAAGGCCCCAATTAAATGCTTTCTTTTATAAGAGCTAACTTGATCATGGTGGCTCTTCACAGCAATAGAATAGTGACTAAGATGTGTGTGTGTGTGTGTGCACACGCGCGCACACACACACACACACACACACACACACACACAC
>JADRCD010217612.1:49899-63876 GCA_019843815.1 Montemys delectorum | reverse complement strand
TTCTCTAACTCCTTCATTGGGGACAGTGTACTCAGTTCAATGAATGGCTGTGAGCCTCTACATCTGTATTAGTCAGGTATTGTCAGAGCCTCTCAGGAGATAGCTATATGCTTGTCCTTCCTTCAGTCTCTGCTCCATAGTTAATCTCTGCCACTCCTTCTGTGTGTGTTTGGTTCCCCTTTTTAAGAAGGAATGAAATGTCCACCTTTTGGTCTTCCTTCTTCTTAAGTTTCTTGTGGTTTGTGGGTCGTTCTTCGTGTATTCCAAACTTCTGGGCTAAAACCACTTATCAGAGAATGCATACTATGTGTGATCTTTTGTGATTGGGTTACCTCACTCAGGATGATACTCTCCAGATCCATCCATTTCCCTAAGAATTTCATAAATTCATTGTTTTTTATAGCTGAGTAGTACTCCATTGTGTAGATGTACCACACTTTCTGTATCCATTCCTCTGTTGAGGGACATCTGGGTTGTTTCCAGTTTCTGGCTATTATAAATAAGGCTGCTATGAACATGGTGGAGCATGTGTCCTTATTACATGATGGAGCATCTTGTGGGTATATGCCCAGGAGTGGTATGGCTGGGTCCTCTGGTAGAACTATGTCCAATTTCCGGAGGACCCGCCACACTGATTTCCAGAGTGGTTGTACCAGTTTGCAATCCCACCAGCAATGAAGGAGTGTTCCTATTTCTCCGCAACCTCTCCAGCATCTGCTGTCACCTGAGTCTTTTATCCTAGCCAATCTCACTGGTGTGAGGTGGAATCTCAGAGTTGTTTTGATTTGCATTTCCCTGATGACTAAGGATGTTGAATATTTCTTTAGGTGTTTCTCAGCCATTTGGCGTTCATCAGTAGAGAATTCTTTGTTTAGCTCTATGCCCCATTTTTTAATAGGGTTATTTGGTTCTCTGTAGACTGACTTCTTGAGTTCTTTGTATACATTGGATATTAGCCCTCTATCAGATATAGGGTTGGTAAAGATCTTTTCCCAATTTGTTGGTTGCCATTTTGTCCTATTGACAGTGTCTTTTGCCTTACAGAAGCTTTGCAACTTTATGAGGTCCCATTTGTCAATTCTTGATATAAATTTAAGTTTTTGAGAATACAGTACCATGGGGGTAGCCTAGTGAGTTAAAACAGTTATTTATGTATATTCATTGTACAAGGCAGTGGGCTACATGATGGCCTCTTTGGGTTCAAGTACATCATGTACTTTGACCATATTCACTCTCTTTTTCTTCAGTCCCTCTCCTCTGTGTGTCGCACCATCTGTTTATAGCTATATTTTAAAGCTATGCTTGACTTTACTTTGATCTTGTTCTTGCTCTTAGGATTTGGATGGTATATAATTTGATTTTTATTTTAATTTGTTCTAAAATTTAAACATGGTTTCTTTTTAAAATCATGATTCTGAATAGATTATCTTAGTTCTTTAAATATTTTTGAGGGTGAAAAATTTAGTTTTTGGCAATTGTAGATTGTCCAAGAAAATAAATTAGAAAATTACAGGTTGGGAATCCATCCCTTTGACCACAGACACAAAGAATATCCAGAAAGTAGTAAATGTTTCTTCTCTGTACAGAATTTGATGTGAATGCAGTTGGTGGATTTATTTCAAAGATAAATCTTTACCTAAAACTGTGGCTGGTCTTTAGGTGTTTTTCATACAAATAATATAGGTGCTCCTGAGTCCCTGCATAAAAGGAGTGGCTGTGTGCATAAATATGTCCTTCATAATATTAGATAAACCAATTTGATGTTTTGTAAAAGGTTGAACATGCCAATTTCATATGGTTCAGTCTAATACAGTATTATTAGGCAAAAATAACAGTGTAGCCAATCAACATAGGTTTTTATCTTCCTGCTTGTTTAGAAATGCTTTAACACGATAAGGTTGTTGTTCCATATATGACCAATCATCTTCATGCCTGTTCCCCAAGTGGGTATAGCCCTGATCTTGCTGATGCTTTCATCCCAGAAACAGGCAGGTATTTGAGAGAAAGATGCTCTGCTTCTAGTTTTGCCTGCCTGTGAGAGAAATAGAAACATTTATCCATTCACAGTATACAAACTAATGGGAATCTAAGAGAAGTTGATTTCAAACACACATATACATCGGGGGATTCTGGGAACAAGGAGCTGGAGGTAGAAGCAACCATCCATCTTTGCAGCGAGGCAGTTGGTCACATTGATGACCTCTAGTCTTGGTACTGTGGATTCAGCAGTGAGTAAGACAAAGCTTTTGTTCTGCTTAGGGAGAAAACCAATAAATAAGTAGACATTGAACTGTATTGCTAGATATAAGGTGGCTACTATAGAGACAATAAAGCAGGAGACAATATAAATGGCGTGAGGATAAGGAATACAGAGAAAGGTAGCCTTGCTTTGATGAAATGATCAGGTGTTTATGCTAATGTGATATTTGAGCAAAGACCTTTCTAATGTGAAAGTATAAGTGGTGATGAGATCTGGGGAAACATTTCAGGGAAGTTGCGTGAATAGATTCAAGAGTTTTGACATAGGAGTAAGCTTAGTATATTTGAAGAACTAGAAGGCAGCTTAGGTCACAGAAAGCAGGTGAATGAGGAGGAGGATTGGAGAGGTAGCGAGGGGCCAGCTTTAAAAACATGAACATGTACACATGGCACATACACAAATACACAAACATGCACAAAAATGACACAGCAATGTACAGGGTGTTGGTTACATTTGAAGTACTACTTTAGAGTGTCTAGTCAAGGCCTGCTGTTGTCAAGAGACCTGAGTAAGGTCGAGTAACAGGCCTTCTGTAAGAACAGTAATTCAGACAAAGAGAATGGGCAGTATAGAGAGAGGCTTTGGAGCTTAAGGAGCCCTGTGTATCAAGCAAAAATGCAGTATAATAGATGAGGTAAGAGGCAGATGACAATGGTTACGTAGTAGTGTGTGTAGGGCTGCTGCAGGGATAGATTTGCTCCAAGAGAGCTGAAAATGCACAGGAAGATGCTGAGTAGACACTGGAAAGGTCTGCCTTGGTTTTGATGTTGCAATAGGTAGTGAGTCAAGGAGGGCAACTATTGCAGATGCTTGGGCAAGAGGTGTGGTGGTGGTGGTGGAGGTGGTAGAACGTAACAAGGGAAGAAACAGAAAGCTCTGAGTTTTAGCTTGGGCAATGCATCTATAAGTCCTGTGGGATTATCCACGTCCTGTTGTATGAAGAATATGGGAATTGGTGTTTACCATGTAACCTCTACCCTTATTGTCCATTCCTTTTCCACCAAAAATGGTGGAACTGGTGGTTCTTCATTTTTATCACCATCAAAGCTCTCCATTGCTGTAGCTAAATGCACACTTCCCCCACCTTTCATCTTCCTAAAATATGGTCTCCTCAGTCGCTCTCTCCATCAGCACTGTTACTACAAAACTCTGGGTTCTCCTTTGGAACACATACTACAATTTGCAATGAAATAAATGTGTGAGTATTTGATTTTTCTTTAGGATATTGTAAGTCCTAGAAGAGAAGGCTCTCTTTGGCCTTGAGCCTAGTCTGGTGTCTGACAGATAGCCAGGGCTTAACACATACTATGGTAGTGCTGACGCCCTAGGGCTAAGATGGTGGTTGGTGTTTGGGGAATGAATGTTAGTCATTCTGGAATGTCCCTCTTTTTCAATGACAGAGAACCTATAGCCATTTGTTTTAAAAGCTAACACTCCATCCAAATGCCTGCAAAGCTATAGTCATTTAATATCTGAACTGTGTACACACTGCAGGGTCTAGCAGCTTCTCCCTCCCCATCACTACTGTGTCACTGTGCCCAACACAGTGATATCTGCAAGCATTCTATAATTATCATGCCCAATTACTAATGTTGATTTGTTCTTCCTGGAAAGGTTAATCTGAAACGACCATGTCCTTTCTGGGCAGAAGATGGCCACTGCTCAATAAAAGACTGTCATGTGGAGCCCTGTCCAGAAGTAAGAGTATGATAATGGGGAGTGGGAGGGAGCGGACTGGCTTCTTGGCTTTTAAGAAATCATAACCTGTTGCCAGTATCCTTGTATTTGGACTTGTCAGCAGATTCATAAGCTTTCAACTCTTATGACTATTTTGTTTTGTTTTATTTTATTTTATTTTTTACACTCCATATTCCATCCCCCAACCCTCCCATCCACCTCTGACTGCTCCACATCCCATACCTCCTCCTCACCCCCCCATTCCCCCACCCCCGTCTCCATGTGGAAGCTCCCACCCCCCACCCTACCTGACCTCTAAACTCCCTGGGGCTTCCAGTCTCTTTGAGGGTTAGGTGCATCATCTCTGAATGAACACAGACCCAGAAGTCCTCTACCGTATGTGTGTTGGAGGCCTCATATCAGCTGCTGTATGCTGCCTGTTTGGTGGTCCAGTGTTTGAGAGATCTCAGGGGTCCAGATTAATTGAGACTGCTGGTCCTCCTACTGGATGGCCCTTCTCCTCAGCTTCTTTCAGTCTTCCCTAATTCAACATCAGGGGTCAGCTGCTTCTGTCCATTGGTTGGATGCAAATATCTGCATCTGACTCTTTCAGCTGCTTGTTGAGTCTTTCGGAGGGCAGTCATGATAGGTCCCTTTTTGTGAGCACTCCATAGCCTCAGTAATAGTGTCAGGCCTTGGGACCTCCTCTTGAGCAACCTCAGGAAATAGGAGGTTGGGGGAACCCTCCAGAATGTACCAGAGACCTGGGAGGTAAGAGATTCCCAGGACTCAAAGGAAGGGACCTTAGATGAAATGCCAGACAGTAGGGAGAGGGAACTTATAGAGCCCACCTCCAGCAGGATGACAGGACATCAAGTGAGGGATGAGGTTGTCTTCCCACAGTCACATCTCTGACCCATAATTGTTCCTGTCTGAAAGAATTACAGGGATGGAAATAGAGAGGAACCTGAGGAAAAGAAGATCCAGCGACAGGCCCAAAGTCGGATCCAGCTTAAGGGGAGGTCCCATGACTAGACTTCTTAAAAGATGGGTTTAGAAATTCGTGTATCTATTGGTGTTGGTGATGGGTGTGGACATAGGTCTGATTCTAAATGGGAGGAAGACCAGAGACTTATTCTAGGATTAGACCTACAGGGCTTTACTGAATCTGCATCTTGTTTTGTAGGCAAAAAGGGAAGTTTTTGACCTTAAACTTCACATTTAAAATGGGGATTTCAGTGCATGAAGTAGGAAAATCCAGTTAGAGTAGGTTTTCAGTGCTTTTGTTTTCTTTAAAGGTTATGTTTACTACCAAGAGAATGTTATATTCCAGGTATGGTGTGTGTGTGTGTGTGTGTGAGCTACACTGTTGGCTGGTTCATAATAGGTTTCTAAGTTGAGTGTTTTAATCATAGTTCAAGTGATCAGTTACTTTCCATCTGTAGTGCATTATAGCCACTTCCGTGATACATTTCTAGGAAGACATAAACACGGTGTTTATTTTAAAACTCACAACAGGAGCTGGAGAGATAATTTGCTGCTCCTATAGAGGACTTGGCTTTACCACCAATACTCAAATGATAGCTTAGGGCCACTCATAGTCACCGTTAAGGAGACCCAGTACTGTCTCTGGGCACCATAGGTAGTAGGCAAACATGTGGTACACATGTATATATGCTGGCAAAACACTCATCATATACATAAAACATAATTTTTAAAAAGAGAAGTCATAACATAGGAAGCAAAGTACATATCCGTTCTGAGCTCGGTGTCCTTTTGTTCCCTCCTTTCCCTCTGAGATTATCTCTTAAGTAATGTTTTTATTTTTCTTTTAAGAGTAAAATTCCAGTTGGAATTAAAGCCGGGCATTCAAATAAGGTGAGTTCCTTTTCTCTTTGACTTTTTTTGGATAGTGGGGACACTAGAGAGCCATGAGTCTACCTGGGAATGGGGGCTCTTGACTTCAGAGTTCAGAATGTTAACTCTTGAATCAAACAGTGAGGTTATACTATGCCTAGTTTCTTTTGAAATTATATCTGTTTTCAGAATTTCTAGATAGAAAAACTCTCAACTGTAATTGCAGCAAAAATACTAGTAACTATTTAAAGTCTGTAAGGATTTTGATGGTAGAACGTGTCATCATTGATTGCTAAAGAAGAGCTAATCACTATCACTTAACGACATATGAGCTTTCTTGTAGTACTCGCAAGCAGCAAACACTACCAAAGAAGTGGATGACTGTGAGCAGGCTAACAAGCTGGGCGCCATCAACAGCACACTCAGGCAAGTTTAGTTGTGCTTCATTTGTTTATATCAGTGACTTTTGTGATTTTTTTTTTTTTTTTGAGACAGTTTCTCTGTGTGGCTCTGGCTTTTCTTGAACTCACTCTGTAGCCCAACCTGGCTGCCATCAGAGCTCTGCCTGTCTCTGCCTCCTGAGTGCCGGCATACACCACCAACCACTGCCCAGCTTGTGGTTTTGATAGAACATTTTTTACTTAACTCTTACATTTTCAGCTACTTCTAAAAAGAACAAAGCCCACAGTTGCATTAAATGTTGTACCCTTTGTCCTCGTTCAGCCTCAGTGATAATGCCAGAGGATGAGTGGACTGGCAGGGCTCTTATGCTCTTCACGAGCATCGTGCAGAAGGAGTTGAGCCCTTGAGTCTTGAATAGGCAGTAATCCAGGCTGTGTATTTGCAGTAATGAAAGTTGCTCTCAACATAATTTAAGTTTCATAATTTTTTCTGATGATTTTTTTTCCTATTTGCTCTAAACAGAAACTTGCTTTTGAAGGTCAGCATAATTTATACTCTTGGATTATTCAGTATAAAGTAACTCAGTGTGACTTGTAGTTGGGATGCAATATTCATAAATTCTTTTAAAACTTCTATTTGTTTAGATTTATATTTATAACTACAATTGCTATCAAATCATAAAATTAATGGTCTTTATTAGTATCTTTGTTTGTTTGTTTTTTGTTGTTTTTTTTTCGAGACATGGTTTCTCTGTGTAGCCCTGGCTGTCCTGGAACTCACTCTGTAGACCAGGCTGGCCTCAAACTCAGAAATCTGCCTGCCTCCGCCTCTCAAGTGCTGGGATTAAAGGCGTGCACCACCACCGCCACTATTAGTATCTTTGTTATAGGAAGATAATAGCTTATATTATTTATTATTAAAATTTTAATAACAGAAAAGTGAAAGGATGACATAAAAGCAGCTACAAAAACACTCTTCAAATGAATGTCACAATTTTAGGTAATGTGTTTATGGGCTGTGGCCTGAACCCAGGGCCTCACTTGTAACAGCCAAGTGCTCTGCTACTGAACTATATTCCTAGTTCTCTCTACCTTTTTCTTGATTGTAAGTTTGCTTTTTAGGCTTGGGTTGAAACAGATTTATCTCATTCTTTTAACTGGTAGATTTTTTTTTTGTGTGTAAATGTGTTGTATTTTACTTACCTGCTCTCTTTTTGCTCCTATGAGAAGTTTCTTAAATTAGCCTTAAATGTAATACAGGAACAATAATATGTTAACAGAGGGAACTTAACTTTATAGCTGTAACCCAGTAGTGCCCCTTCTATCCAGATGACCATGTGAACTTTCCTAGCTCTTACCACCTTCCAAAACTCACAGGATTAGAAATTAGTGTTGCTTATTTATACAAATAGGATAATATAAAATATTTTCCTTTGTATTTGTGGGTGGTTTTTTGTTTAAAAAAATTTTTTTTTTGAGACAGGGTCTTCCTTTATATAGCCATGGCTGGCCTGGAACTCACTATGCAGACCAGGCTGGCCTCAACTTCATAGAGATCTGCCTGTCTCTCCCTTCTGAGGCAGCAGTGCTGGGATTAAAGGCATGCACTAGAATATATTCCTTTTGTTTTTTTAGATGGGATCTCAGGTTGGCCTACAATTCATGATTCTCCTTGTCTGAGCCTCCTAAATTTAGGGATTACTGGTACGTGGCATCATAACCATCTTTTTTTTTTTTTTTTTTTTTTTTTTTTTGGTTTTTTGAGACAGGGTTTCTCACTTTGTAGACCAGGCTGGCCTCGAACTCAGAAATCCGCCTGCCTCTGCCTCCCAAGTGCTAGGATCAAAGGCGTGGGCCACCATCGCCCGGCTGCATCATAACCATCTTGTGTCTGTCCTCTTTAAAGTATGTTTATGGATTCCTTTGTGTTCTTGAATAAACACTTCTTTTTTGTTGGCACATAGTATTCTATGGTATTGTTGGAATTTTATTGATTAATAGATGCTTTTCACTTAGAAGCCATTTTAAGAACATCTAGGCTGTACACCTGTACATTTCCAAGAATAATCATAGAAGTGGAGTTAAATACTGCCAAATGGTTTCTGAAAATTACTATAGCAAATTACATTGCCCTAGTGGTTTATAACAATTCATACTTTGAGACCAGCAAGATATTTCGGTAGGCAAGAGTGCTTGCTACACAAACTTGACAACTTGAATTTGATCTCTGGGATCCATATTAAAAGCCATATTGTGGCCGGGGCAGTAGTGACACACGCCTTTAATCCCAGCACTTTAATCCCAGCACTTGGGAGGCAGAGGCAGGTGGATTTCTGAGTTCGAGGCCAGCCTGGTCTACAGAGTGAGTTCCAGGACAGCCAGGGCTACACAGAGAAACCCTGTCTCGAAAAACCAAAAAAACCCAAAAAAAAACCAACCAAAAAAACCCTAAAAACAAAACAAACAAACAAACAAACAAACAAACAAAAGCCATATAGTGATGCACATCTGCAATTCCAGTACTACTGTGGCATAATGGGATGCAGGGAGAAGAGAAAGGGCTAGAAGTCCAGGGGTAGCTGGAGTACACACTGGCAACCGAAAGGAGACCCTGCCTCAAAACAGGTTAGAAGGAGAGAACTGCCTCCCCACAAGTTGTCCTCTGGCTTCTACATGTGCAGCATGGCACTGCATGCCCACATGTATAGATACACATACATACACATACACATACACTCCCACATTCCCACTCATGCATGTGTGCTACACATGAGAGGAGCAGGGAGAAACATCTTAGTTCTGCATTTCTCTAACAATTAGTATATATATATATATGTGTGTGTGTGTGTGTATATACAAATAAATATATATATATATACACAATACTACATCTATCTATCTATCGATCTATCTATCTATCTATCTATCTATCTATCTTTTTTATTTTATTTTTTTTGAGTTTTCAAGATAGGGTTTCTTGTGTAGCCCTAGCTGTCCTGAAACTCACTCTGTAGACCAGGCTGGCCTTGAACTCAGAAATCTGCCTGCCTCTGCCTCTGCCTCCTAAGTGCTGGGATTAAAGGTGTGTACCACCACTGCCCAGCCTAGTAGTATAATTTTAAATAACTTTAGATTTAACAATAATTGACAGCATAGTGTGATGTGCATATTTGAAATATACAGCTTCATGGCTGGACATTTGTACATATGCCACCTACACTTCCCTGTCTCATGTTTCCTTATATGTTGTGTTGGATTGGAGGGGGAACAGTGCAGCACCAAGCTGGGTGGTACACACCTGTGATCCCAGCACTTTAATGGTGGGGATGAGAGAGCATTGGGAGTTTATGAAGCCCACCTAAGTTGCATAACACTGCCCTGTTTCAAAGATCCAAGGATTGGAGAATCAACTGTGTGGTAAGAGGACTAGCCTAGCATGCAGACTGTGAGCCCATGCATCATAAAGTAGTCAGTTAATACAGTAGAGTTCTTGGTATTTGGGGAGGGGGGTCCTATAAATATAGAAGCAATCTTAAAGAATTCAAAAAAACAGATTGAACTTCTGTTTTTTAAAAAAGTTACTACAATTTGATGTCAAATGGAATGGTGACCTTGAGTTTTGTATATGTTTGTTATATGATTTGTAAATTAAATTTAAATTACTGAACTAGGGCTAAGAATTATTTTAAAGTAGTTAAGAAATATAAACAACCCATGGACAGTGGTAACAGAGTTTTTCATAACTTGATTTTATCACTCCGTAATTTAACTACTGCTAGAATTTAGGGAATTTATGGCATCATCTTCTGAAGAAATTATCTTTATTTTTGTTCACTAGAATGCAGTGTTAAAATTTCAGCTCCAAATATAATTTTTTTTTATTTTTTCCCATAGTAACGAAAGCAAAGAAGCATTCATTGACTGGGCAAGATATGATGATTCACAGGATCACTTTTGTGAACTTGATGGTAATAAAATAAGTTGTCGCCATCACTTTACCCTGAAGCTTTTTATAAGACATTTGAACCACTGAAAATATGGCCTGAGTTAGTGCTTTAACACTGGGTTTTTCTGTGGACACATTACTATTGATAGTGCCATTTCTTAAGAGAGTATGTTTTGAGGCCCTGTACTAGATATGTTGTTTCTTTCTGATCTTTACAGCTTTCTTTAGATGCATATTGTTCCATGGCTGAGAAACTTGAGCCTCAAAAAGCAAATAACTTGCCCAAGATCACATAATAGCAAGAGGCTGAGGCATGATTCATTCAGTCCTAGACCTGAGTCCCAAGCCTGTATTTTTAACATTCCAGCACCCCGTCTCCTTTGGGCCTTCACTTTAGATCACTTGGTTCTAGTTCTGTGAACAGGCCATGAACAGGTCAACTCATAGTGACTCCCTGCAGTATTGGGAGGACTCTGACTTGACGTCTTCATAGTGCTCTCTTTCCAAGCGTCCTTGGAAGGGTGATTGGCAGGGCACACTGGCCAGCCAAGTGACTGCCACTTAGCAAAAGAGAAGTACAGTAACTCAAATTTTCCTGAGAATATTTCCACTGTGCCATGTATTCAAATCATTCCTTTGATCTCTCTCCATTTTTTTACTGTAGTGTTAATTTGTGGAAAGTGGGAAAGAACAGTGAGACCTAAGCTACAGAGATGGAAGTGGAACGTGGGAAGCAGAAACTTCCCAAGTCCTTAGGGTTCTCGGGTGGTTATACTGCTTTGTAAAGATTTGAAGAGGACTCTCAGATTGTCTTAGTTTTCTATTGCTGTGATAAAATACCTCAACCAAGATAACTTATAAAAGAAAGCATTTAGTTGGATTAAACAATTTCAGGGGGCCTGAGTTCATGGTGGCAGAGTAAAGGCACAGTGGCAGGAATATCGAAGAGCTTACATCTCAGGGTTGGCGAGATGGCTCAGCGGGTAAGAGCATTGACTGCTCTTCCAAAGGTCCTGAGTTCGGATCCTAGCAACCACATGTTGGTTCACAACCATTTGTAATGAGATCTGATGCCCTCTTCTGATGTGTCTGAGCGAGCGGGGCCGGCAGAGGTCCTCAGTTCAATTCCCACACACATGATAGCTCACAGCCATCTGTACAGCTACAGTATACTCATACACATAAAATAAATAAAATAAATCTTTAAAAAAAAAAAAAAAGAGCTTACATCTTGAACCTCGAACACCAGGCAGAGAGAGGGAACACCAGGAATGGCTAGAGTTTTGAAAGATGAGCACCCACCCCCCACTGACTCACCTCCACCAGCAAAGCCACATCTTCTGATCCTTCTGAACAGTGCCTTTAATGGTACCAAGTATTCAGACATGGGTCTGTGGGGACTGTTCTCATTCAGATGACACAGAACTATGCACTTAAGATAACTTACCAAGGGCTTCTGCTGTAGCAGAATCAAGATGAGCGCCGAGAGCTGGAGTGTTCCCATGACTTATCTGAAAATACTAATATAGAGCCAGTGCAATGTGAAATGTCCCCATTCTGACGCTTAGAGTTGGTGGTTTTGTTAGAGCCACTTTCTGTGGCTGCTGTCATCTCTATTTGAGTGGAAATAACCTCAAGTAGTTGGCATTGTTTATTTTATGTCACTCTTCTTTCATTTGCTCCAGTTGACACTCAAGTATGCTGAATGCTACAACTCATGCCTGTGATCTCTGTACTTGGGATGTGGAGGAGGGAGGATCAAGAATTCAAAGTCATCCTTGGCTACATTAAGTCTAGCTATATAAGAGCCTCATCTTAAAAAGATGAACTAACCAAACAAAACCTACTATAGCCGGGCAGTGGTGGCACACGCCTTTAATCCCAGCACTTGGGAGGCAGAGGCAGGCGGATTTCTGAGTTAGAGACCATCCTGGTCTACAGAGTGAGTTCCAAGACAGCCAGGGCTATACAGAGAAACCATTTCTTGAAAAACCAAAAAAGAAAAAAAAAAAAACCCTACTATAAATCACTTCTTGTAACTAAAAATTAAGCATGGTTATTTTGGAGACTTTCATATTAATGAATTCTGTGAGTATATATTACACTCAAAATAGGCATTTCACAGACTTCTCAGGGTTGGTGATATGACTTGGTGGGTAAAGTGCTTGCCTTGCAAGCCTAAAGATCTGGGTTTGAATCCTCAGCACTTACATAAAGCTGGACATAGTGAATAGCAGAAGACCTTACCTCAAGGTAGAAGGCAAGGACAGACAACCACAGTTGACCTCTGATCTCTACATGCAATCTGTGGCGCGCGCACACACACACACACACACACACACACACACACACACACACACACACTCCATACGTGGGGTTAAAAAAAAACCAGATCACCACAAACACCAGTATCCTATCAGTCTGCAGGATGATTGTTAACACAGAAGTTGACATATTAGATAACCTGTAATATAGTGTTAACAATTTTTTTTTTGTTTTTTGTTTGTTTTGTTTTGTTGAGACAGGGTTTCTATATAGCTCTGTCTGTCCTGAAACTTGCTCTGTGGACCAGGCTGGCCTTGAATTTGAGATCTGCCTGCCTCTCCCTCCCAAGTGCTGGGATTAAAATTGTGCACCACCACCCGGCACTTGTTTATTTTTTGTTGTTGTTGTTTTGGAGACAGATTATCTCTATGTTGCCCTGGCTACCCTGGAACTCATTAAATAGAACAGATTAGCTTTGAAGTCTTAGAGATCCCCCTGCCTTTGCCTCCTGAGTGCTAAGAAAGGTATGTGCCACTGTCTTAGTTGGTGTTTTATTGCTGTAAAGAGACACCTTAATCATGACAACTCTTATAAAAAGAAAAAAATTAATTGGAGTTTGCTTACAGTTTCAAAGGTTTATAGTCAGTTATCTACATGGTAGGGAACATGGCAGCAAGCAGGCAGGCACAGTAACTGAGAGTTCTACATCTGGGTCAGAAGGCAGCAAGAAGAGAGTTCCATGGGCCCGAGTTGAGCCCTTGAAACCTCAAAGCTCACCTCCAGTGACACACTTCCTCCAACAAGGACATAGGTATTTCCACAAAGCTGTACCACCTAATCCCTCTTAAGTACTGCTACTCCCTAATGACCAAGCATTTAAATGTATGACTCTCTGGGGGGAGGGGGCATTCCTGTTCATACTACCACAGCCACCAACTCCATTGGGGGCCATTCCTGTTGGTACTACCACAGCCACCAACTCCATTGGGGGCCATTCCTGTTCATACTACCACAGCCACCAACTCCATTGGGGGCCATTCCTGTTCGTACTACCACAGCCACCAACTCCATTGGGGGCCATTCCTGTTCATACTACCACAGCCACCAACTCCATTGGGGGCCATTCCTGTTCATACTACCACAGCCACCAACTCCATTGGGGGGCCATTCCTGTTCGTACTACCACAGCCACACAGCCACCAAGTCCATTTTAACCATTTTTTTTTTTAAAATACTGTTTTCCCCGGACTTGCTGGCACACACCTTTGAGAGGCAAAGACAGACAGATCTCTTTTTGAGGTTAGCCTACTCTACAAAGTAAATTCCAGGACAGCTAGAGCTACACAGAGAAACCCTGTCTTGAAAAACCAGTCAAACCAAAAAATAAAAAATAAAAAACCCATATTGGTTTCATAAGTTGAACATATGGAAGGTATATCTTGTGAGAATATCGATTTAGGCAGGTTTTTTCAGCTGAACCCAGAGCTCTTTTCCTGCAGCTACTCTAGCCACCTTGCTCTGAGAGCCCCTAGTTCTGCCTCCTGCGTGCTGGAATTATATAGGTGGCCACC
>JADRCD010217612.1:24206-49889 GCA_019843815.1 Montemys delectorum | reverse complement strand
AAACATTTACCTGGGCTCTTGGGATACAAACTCTAGTCCTTAGACTTTCGGGGCAAGTGTCTTATCCACTGAGACTTCTCCCTAGCTCTTCTTTAAGATTTTTAAGATTATGAATTTAAAACACTTAGGACTTTTATATCATTTTATGCATATGAAACTATGCTACATGCTGTTCCTCTGAATAGCAGTGTCCACCTGTGCCCCAATGAGTTTTACCTGTCCTTTGTTATTATTGCCAGGCTCCAGGATCCTTGTTTAGATGTACCTGTTGTATTAGTTTCAATGGATTAAAATTAAAACCTCAAGAATATTCACTCAAATGTATTCATGAAAATACCTGCATGCACCTGTTTCTGATGTCTTGTTGGTGTTAACCTTCTCTTCGTGGAAGGAAGAGGAGCCTATAGGTCAAGGAGTAGTTTTCAATACTTTTGTGGTTTAATACCGACTAAGTCAGGGTCCTCGCCATGTTCCCCTGCTAGCATTATACACAGCTGGCTGCTTCCCTTAGTTCATACTTCTGCCCAGATGTCACCTGTTTCCCCTTAGATACCACACTGCTGGTTTCTGCCCAGCCCACTTTCCAACATGTTTCTGATATACACAGTGTGTTACTTCTGAGGTTTGGTCGTGTGCTGTCTGCCTTCTTCAGTTAGACTGTGATAGACCTGTGGACAAGGGCTTGGTCCTTGACTCAGCTGTATTCTTAATGTCCAGACTTGTATGTGGCCATGGAAGTCATTAATGAATACTCGACTAAATGGACAGTGGGCCTACATAGTGAGAAGGGCAGGGCATGCTCATCAATAATTTGAAAACATTGGTCAAAGGAATCATTTCCAAATCTGGCTGCTATGATTACTTGAGCTAGGCTATGGATTCTCCTCAAGTGTGCAGACCGTGCTTTTGTAGTGAGTTTGGAACAAATTAGAAAAGGCTGGCAATGGACTTAGAAGCTCAACCAAGAATTTTTTTTAAATATGTATTTATTATTATAAATCGGTATACTGTAGCTGTCTTCAGATGCACAGAAGAGGGCGTTAGATTTCATTATGAGTGGTTGTGAGCCAACATGTGGTTGCTGGGATTTGAACTGACGACCTTCAGAAGAGCAGTTGGTGCTCTTACCTACTGAGCCATCTCTCCAGCCCTCAACCAAGAATCTTAATGTGTTTAATCTATAACATATGCAACAAGTCTGCACTGTGAGCTGTCCCACGTTACACTGTGTTTTAAGAAATGTGTAGGTAAAGTGACTGGGTTGTGTTTGGTACGCTAGAAAATGAGATGCAACCTCATACAACTGCTACCAAATTAGGACAGTAACATGGAAATTCATTTGAGGTAAGACATATCAATCCAGTTTGATAAATTTGCAAAATTAGAAAGAAAAGAGCAGAATCCCAATCTTTGGATCCTTAGATAATAGTGTGATCAAATAGAAAAGATAGCTTTGTAGGGGGAAGAAAACTTTTAGGGGGAGGGGCTAGGGATTATAAACCAGTGAGAATACAAGTTCTGTTTGAGTTCAGTAGAATCAATATCATAGTTGGCCTGGGTGGGGGAGGGGGGTGGCCTCAGCACCATTGTGGGAACACTCTGGACAGAAGGAAGTCTTCATCTGTGTAGTCAGGGCTGGACAGGGCTTTTCAGTGACTACCGAATAGAAATCTTGAGAGGTTTTGTAGACTCCATCTCAGTGGCATTCTCTCAGTGCTGCCAGGGTGATGTGAAAGCATCTCTTGAACACATCATTGTGCTCTTCCAGGACACCGTCCCTCCTAGCAGCAAGCCACGTGGAGGCATGAGGGTAGCTGGCCAACTCCCTTATATAAGTTAACAAATCCTACCCTTTTTGTGATTTGAAAAAAGTATTAAAGAATTTTTTAACTGAAAGAAAACCAAGAACAAAAGTTTTATTTAATGAGTTTTTTTAAAAAAACTGATACAATTGCTTATATACTTTTTAAAAACTTCCTTAAAATTCTTAGATGATTTGTGTGTGGGTGCATACATCCATGCTGCTCAGTATCAAACTATAGGGCTTCACACATGCTAGGCAAGTATGGTTTCATTGAGCTACATTGCTGACACTAAAATATATTGTAAATCGTCAATGGTTTGGTGTCAGACTAACTTTTCTTTATAGTTGTTGAGTGGGTTTTCTGTGGTAAGGAGACTGGCGCAAGGCCTACCACCACATGCATAGCAGAGCCTGCCACATGACATATAAGAATATATATGTGTATATGTACACATATACATTCATTTAAGATGAATATATACATATGCATATTTATAGCAGAGAGTACATTAATGACATTCAGTGATATTCAAGAAGTTTTATTTATAACCAAATCTGCTTTACAGAGTTTAAAAAAAAATAGCTCAAAGAAATTAAAAATATGTAACTGATGCTGGAGACATGACTCAGCACTTAAGAGCACTAGCTGCTCTTACTGGGGATCTGGGTTCAATTTCTAGAACCACTCACAGCTGTCTGTAACTCCAGCTGCAGGGGATCTGGCACCCTCTTTTGGCCTTTGTTGGAACCGCACAGTGTGGTGCACAAGCATACATGTAGGCAAAATACCCATACATAAGATTTTTAAAATGAATGATACAGAAACTAGAAATAAAATGAAAAGGCCATTCTGTTCCTGCCTTGGCCTCTGTTCCCTTGAAGTGTACTCAGTAAAATTGTCTTTTCATTACTCTGGAAAGAATATAAATTAAATAGTACATTTTAACAATTCTTATTGTTTAATCACAAAAAATATATATACTTTTTTCCTCTTAAGGTTTGCTTAAAGGTAGTAAAGGTAGTAAAGGTAGAGCTTCACAAACACCTCACTTAGCTGCTTCCTGCATCCTTAACCCTGAAAAACAACCCTTATAAAACATCCTCTGCTGCTGGACACCCCGGGAGGTCACTCTCCCTGGGCTCCGTCCTAGTGGCTTACAGAGCACAGGGCATCCACCGCTCAGTAATGTACAGTCCCTTTCCACAGCACTGGAGATGGAGCTGGCCTTGTGTCTGCGCCTGTAGATTCCTGTGATTCCTCCGAGTCTCATGGACAATGACTAAGGAGACAAACCATACAGGAAACAGTCTTTTTTTTTAAAAAAAAAAAAAAAAAAAACTCTCATGATTTGAACTTTCATTTTTTTATTAGGATTTTTAAAATTAATGGCTTCAAGTCAAATTAAACTGCTTGTGAATTTTGTATATCCAATTGTAACTTATTTCCTGTGTCTAAATTTTTATAATGCAATGTCTTTGTGATTAGGATTAGAGATAAGATCTTGCATTCTATAAAATCATGTTTCCATTATCTCTGCCGTATTCAATCCATTTAATAAGACAATTTGTGGTTAACTTTTTGTCCTCCTACATCAAGACAGCAGCAGGTAGTCCTTGAATGGCATGGACCAGGTGGCCAGGTTTTCCTATGATTATGGGGACAGTAGTCAATGAATATCTAATGCATCTTGTTCAGTGACAGAAAAATACCTTATCAAGTAGGAAAAGAAGACGTTTAATGACCAAATTATTCTGTGGAGAATAATGGAAAAATCTTTGTAATATAAGATGTTACAAAATAGTATTTCCAAGTCTATGTTGAGATAGATAAATTATAGAAAGAAATTACATAAATCTGATTCATTTCTTTTTCATTCATTTCTGTGTAGGTAAATCTGATTCTGTTATTTCTTTTTATTCCTGGGTGGTTATAACTAAGGCGGAGAATGTTACATTACCTGAGTGAACTTTGAGGAGCCAAAGAAAGGAAGAAGTTGTTCTTTCTTCTCTTGAGTAATTTGTCCAAGTTCTACAAATTCAGGGTCAAGTGAGGTCACAGGGGCTAGCCACCCAACCATGCAAGGCGGAGTGGACTTGAACCAGGCACTTCTCTGGTTGGGAGTCTCTGTTCTGTGACGCCAAGCTGTAGGTGAGTAGTGAGGTTCAGTGGTCTTACCACTTGCTCCTGGCAGATGAACGATCTCCTGCTGCACAGTATGTGGACCTGCTGCTGAACCCGGAACGGTACACTGGCTACAAGGGCTCCTCAGCGTGGAGAGTGTGGAACAGCATCTATGAAGAGAACTGCTTCAAGTAATTGAGGGCCGGCGGGGGAGAGGAAGGCTTTGTCTCGGTTGGAAAAGGCACTACCTGCAAGTTAGAGCATTTTACACCTGAGCTTTGTGCTCTTTTTCAGGCCTCGATCCGTTTATCGTCCTTTAAATCCTTTGGCACCCAGCCGAGGTGGGTTCTCCATACATTTCATGCTTTTTCAAATTGAAGAAAAACAAAGCAACAATTTTATACTTGGCTTAATTTTTTTTTTTTTTTTTTTTTTTTTTTTTTTTTTTTTTTTTTTTTTTTGGTTTTTTGAGACAGGGTTTCTCTGTATAGCCCTGGCTGTCCTGGAACTCACTCTGTAGACCAGGCCGGCCTCGAACTCAGAAATCCGCCTGCCTCTGCCAACCAAGTGCTGGGATCAAAGGCGTGCGCCACCACCGCCCGGCTATATTTGGCTTAATTTTAGTGATTAAGGCAAGAGTGGATAGGCTTGGATGTCTTCTGGAGTTCTGTGATAGGTCCTAAAGTAGGAGCTTGGTGTAGGATAGATGAGAAGATATAAGTGATCTATGCATACCCTAGATTTCCTGAGAAATTCAAGCTCTAGAGGCCAGGTCCTGCCCTACAGCAGTAAATTAAAAAGCCAGAGAATGAAGACCCTGTCCCTGTGTTTTTAAACACTAGTTCAATGACTCTCAACCTTCCTAATGCTGGAACCTTTTAATATAGTTCCTCATGTTATGGTGACCCCAACCATAAAATGATCTTTGTTGCTACTTCATAACTGTAACTTTACTACTGTTATGAATTATAGTGTAAATATCTGCACTTTCTGATGGTCTTAGGTGACCCCTGTGAAAGGTCACTCTACCCCAAAGGGCTTATCACCCACTGGTTGAGAAACTGTCCTAGTTGGTATGTGCAGCCAAGGTACAGAGTCAGAGGCTCATCACAGCTTCTCCACAGTGCACACAGGTCCTGGGAGCCAAGTGAGCACATAACACAGGGGCTGTGCCTCACCAGAGACCTATCTAACATACTTTTTGTGCCGTGCTACCTACCTGTGGACCATGCTCTGCACAGAAAGAATGATGAGAATGCAGGCAATCTGGCTGCCTTCAACACTGCTCCAGCCCCTGCACTGTTCCACAGAGTGGCCAGTTAGCAGCTGGCCATTAAGTGTTTCTGTGGTTAGTGTGACCTTAATTATGTTTTTTTTTCAATATTAATCAAAGAGTTTTAATATTGCCAGTTAATTTCCACTTTAAATTGCATCCAGTCGTTATGTACTGATATAATTTGGTAAAAATCTGAAAATAGATTTTTCTTTTTTTTTTTTACATGCACATATATTTATAACTATAAATATATAAGTATATTTATAACTATGTTTGGTATATCTATTTATAACTTAATATAACTATATAGTTATAAATATATGTGTGTACATATATAGCTATCAAATGGCTACATTTTCATAGAAATGTTGATCAAAGGCTTTCCACTTTTTTCAGTTATCCTTAATTACGTTTTTGCATTTTAAGTTCACTTGATGTAAATGTGGTGGCAGTGCCATCTGCCATTGTCATCATATAAGAACTTTCATGTTAGAACTCTTAGCCTACAGCATGTGACACTGAGGTTGTAGTGCCCAGGCACACCTCTAAAAACAGCTATTTAAGGTACATAGTAGCTAGTGTGCTGTTCAGATGGTATAGCATGCTGTAGTTAGTGGGGACATCTTCATCCTCTTATTTAGGATAAGAGACTGACCCTGTAGCTGACTTACCAGTCCAGAGTCCAGGTCAGGACTGAGACAAAAAGTTGAAATTCCTATGTAGATTTGTACCTTATGGCCTGATGCCCAAATAGATATGGAATAATTGAACATAGGCATTGCTTTTTGATGCTGGCTTTATGTAGGCAAAATGCTGTTCTCCAACCTCATTCTGAAACTGCCTGGTAAGGTTGGGATTACGAACAGAGTGGTCATAGCTTATTTATTTTTTTATGTCTTGCTGCTTTTACATCATAACTCTGGTTTTCAACTTCAATGTCTTAATTACACAAAAAGGTAGAAAAATTGAGACACTGTAGAAGCTATCTAAAGGACAAGAGGACATCCCTCCCTCTTCTGTTCCCCGTTACAGTTAAGGAAGGCATTTCTTCAAACCTTTCCTGTGGTTACTTTGTTTCAAAGTAGAAAATACAATTTATTTTTAAACAAAAGATGTCAGATACAAAGAAACACTTTGTCTCCATTTACCATAAATTAAACAAGAAATTGCTAGAAAGAGGAAGAGGGGAAAGAAATCAACAAAGAGAAGATGGAAGAAAAGAAAACCTGGGACCAACTTTTTTTTATGTTTTATGATTTATTTTATTTTATGATTTATTTTATGTGTATAAGTACACTGTAGTTGTACAGATGGCTGTGAGCCATCATGTGTGTGGCTGCTGGGAATTCACTGTAGCTGTCTTCAGACAGCACCAGGAGAGGGCGTCCGATCTCATTACAGGTGGTTGTGAGCCACCATGTGGTTGCTGGGATCCGAACTCAGGACCTTTGGAAGAGCAGTCAGTGCTCTTACCCGCTGAGCCATCTCTCCAGCCCCTGGGACCAACTTTTAAAGACAGGCCAAGGCAGTGAGAGTAGGCTGCTCAACAAAGCCTTTAGCTCTGACTGATGCTGTTGGTGGTTCTGCCTGCTCAGGATAGTTTCTTCCACTCTGTTCCTGAAGCAGTGTCAGCTCTAGGCCTCTGTTTTCCCAAAAAGTTTTAAGCAACAGAACATTTTCCTGAGAAATAAACTGTCCTGTCAGACTCTGTCAGACAAAAACAACAGGCAGAACAACAGCTAAGCCAGCGAAGGCTTCAGGCCTCTCCCTCCCCAGGAGGATGCCCTGCCCTCATTCAGGCCATCTAGAAGAGCACCCAGCATGGCAACTGTGCTGCCTACAGAGGTGGTGGTTTGGGACTGAAGGATATTTTCTATATCTGATAAGTACTAAACCTAGCTGCCTTTGCCCATCTCAGTTGGCTGCTATCTTTTAATGTGCTGAAGATGGAATTCCCAGGCCTTGTGCATGTTAATATTTTGGCACAGCTACACGCCAGCTCCCCAGAGTCTCACTGAGCTGCCATCTCAGCCTAAAACTCATAGCTCAGACAGGCCGTGAACTCCGTGAAGGTCCTGCTGTCAGCCTCCCACGTACCTCGGCTTATGGACCTATGTAACCAGGCCCAGTTCCTTCTCCCTTCTCAGTTTCTTCCCCTCTTCCCACCCCCTATCTCTTTCTTTTGTAGAATGAGAAAATCTCGTCCTCTTTGGCCTACGTTTTTGTTAAGAACCTTATCTGCAGGATGCTTGCAATAGTGATCAGAGTTCACGATACAGTAAACAGTTTAACAGTGAGGACTAGTTTTGCAGTAATTAGCAGGGCTGGAATCTGAGTTGAGTAAGACATTTGTAATGTCTTTCTCTTTTTTCTTTTAGGGGAAGATGATGGTGAGTTGAAACTCTTGTGTTTACTTCAACCATGGAAGAAATCTTTTTACTGTTAAATATTTTGTGTTTTTCATTTTTCTCTTTTTCTTTCTCTCTCTCTCTCTCTTTCTTCCTTCCTTCCTTCCTTCCTTCCTTCCTTCCTTCCTTCCTTTCCCTCTTTTTAAAGCAGATGGCTTAGTCTGTTTGTTCAGAAATGAACAAATGGTGACTGGTAATAAATAAGATTTTCTCAATATAAAGTTGTTTTATGTTTAAAAAAAGCACGAGACCATTTAACCTAAATGTTTAGTTTATAAAGTAGGTCCATTTTGCAGGTTTCCCATTTTCTGTTAATGAAACCTTGAATGTTGGTGATAAAGACTCTTGCTGTCAAGCTGCTGGTCTGAGTTTGATCTTGAGGACTCAGGTGATGGAAGAAGAGAGCTGATTGCCTTCAATTTTCCTATGACTTCTACACATTTGCTAGGCATACAAGAACCTCTCCTCCCACCCATATACACAATGGATAGTATTTTTTTTAATCTACATGAAGATTCTGAGAAGATATAGCAAAGTTATTTTTGTCAGATAATTTGTGACTTCTTTATTTATTGGCTTTGAAAGGTACATTTTCAGTTTTCAATAATGTAAATTTATAAAGACTATTTTCCAGCATTTGGCCATGAAACAGCCAGAAAATTATTTCAGTTGGTTTTTCCTTACCTGTGTTCAGTGGCATTATGCAGACTGAGAGGATGTATAAACTGCACACATTCCCTCTGTGAGCCAAGGGTGCACAGAGGAAGACAAATGCAATACACAACCAACACACAGAAACTCAGACACACAGCCCCCACCAGCAGTTCTGAGTTTCACCCATACCACCAGTATGGGTGAAACAAAGCATCCTCAGCGTGAGAAAATGATGAGAAAAGTTTCCTGGGAGAAGTGGTCTTTAAGATGAATTCTGAATTAAAGGAGCAGGTGTAGATCAGTAGAATTAGCTAGTGCAGGCTTGTTGGAATAGCGCAAACTAGGACTGGAGCAGGAAGTCCAGTGCATCCTGTGTGACTTGCTTGCAGTGGGAAGGATGGACATCATCTAGAGTGGTTGAGAGGCCACGTGGGAGCTTTTGGGAGCTGCCAGTTGAGGCTGAGTAAATGTGATAGTAACAATCCTTAGCCAGTGTAGGAGCGGGCGGCTGCAGAAGGCTGCCTGTGGTGTTTGGGGTGAGGTGGGGTGGCACTCAGGATGCAGAAGAACTCTCAAGGTTCATCCCAGAGACTGGGCAGCACCTCTGCAGGCGAGGTTTCTGTCATTCTCTCGGAAAGTACAGCAGTACTTCCCTTTCTTTCCCTCCCTAACTCAAAAGAGCATTATCTATCAAGCCAGGAACAATTCTCTCTTAGTGATAAAAGTATGTCCATTTATCAGCACTTTTTTGAAGTGTGTATCATTGGGAGTGGCTAAACAAGATCAATGCTATATCAATTTGTCTGTATACCTAGCTTCTTTTTGTGGCAAAGACACTTAAAGTCTCTCAGCAGTTTCTAAGAACCCAAGGCATTGTTGCTAACTCTAGTCTTCATGCTGTGTAGTAGAATGTATTGCTGCTGTGGATGTGTTTCTCACCACTGTCCTCTCAGTCCCAGAGAGATGTCTTAGGTCCCACACATATGAGTCACAGTCACTCTAAAAGTACTACATTGAAAATTATCTTTTGAAATTTAGTCTTAGATAATTGAGGAAACACACCTTCCTTTAATTGGCTTAAGAAAAATTGAATAATTATAATTTAATTTTTATATTTGTGATTTACTGGTATAACTTAATACTATGCTTGTCCCCTCAAACAGATTTATTGTTTGCGCCTATGCTTTTGAATTTAAACCTTCAGTGAATAAGACATATTTTAGTATTTACACTGCATTATCTTATATATTTTAATAATCAAAACATTTTTTAAGAAAACTCTCCAGAATTATTTAAACTATCAGTGGGTTTTTCTAGACACATATGCACATTTTACTACTTAGTCTAAAGGAGTAGACATTTCTAGAGGTAGTCCTCAAATGATCTGATTTATTGTTTGTACAGGAATATTTAAAATATTTTAACCAAACTTTTGTTTTTGTTTTTTAAGGAGAATCATTCTATACGTGGCTAGAAGGTAAGCTTTATATCTGTGGTTGATTATCTACACAACTGATACTTAACAATATTTGAAAGAAAATCCCACTGTTTCATTTCATTTGTTGTATTTTGTGGTAAAACTATGTGAAAATCTTGAGGATATTGGGGAGCCAAAACTCAGTAGCAGATGACTACACAGCCTAGAAGGGTCATTAGGTGTTCCTAAGTGCTCTGTAGTCTTACCTGTCTTACCTACATTTTACTAGTGACTAGCAAACAAGTCTACTTTTTAAAGTAGAGATAATTTCCCTTAGTAAGGAAGCACTTGTGATATGTAAAACAAGACAAGATGAACTAAATTCAGAAGGCTCTAACATGTTTGCCCGTGCTCACTTGTTTGCATTTGTCTGATGAAAAAGCAATATAGTTTGCAGTGCACTTTTCTTTTTTTTCTTTTTTTAAAGATTTATTTATTATATGTAATTACACTGTAGCTGTCAGACTCTCCAGAAGAGGGTGTCAGATCTCATTAAGGATGGTTGTGAGCTACCACGTGGTTGCTGGGATTTGAACTCAGGACCTTCAGAAGAGAAGACAGTGCTCTTAACCACTGAGCCATCTCTCCAGCCCCATGCAGTGCACTTTTCATTCTTCATGTTTTCTATTTTGGAAATATGAGGATTATTGGTTAAAAGCTAAATGTTCTAGGAGTTTAACAGCTTTGGCTAGTAACTGGGAATATGATGCTTTTGAAATCATGTTATACTGTTTTATATTAGTGGAGGATTAGCAAGCTGAATGATAGAGAGAAATTGTTTCATAGCCATAAGCTTCCAGGAGTATTAAACTCTTAAGTAGTCAATTCTGTTGTTAATTGGCTGTTTTCTCTTATGAACATAATTTGCTTGTTCTTAGTCAACTATGTATGTATGTATATATATGTTATTATAATGTGAACATGTATGAATACTGTTATGAGTTGTATTCAGAAATACTTTTAGTAGAAGATGGCATAACTTAATAAATCTACTCTAAAGATGAACATTGTGGAAAGTAATTAAGATCAGGGGTATCTGACATTTTGGTACTGTGATATGATACTGGGGTCTACAAATGTACTGGATTGCATTTATAGATACTCTTGGATGCATGCTATACATGTCACAAGCTGGACACTTCTGATTGAGACTCAGAGAGGTAGTCAGAGACTGGAATGTGGATAATGGAGGAGGATGGAGTCTCTGGCAGTGTTTGACTTTAGGCACTGTGCATCAACTACTACTCCTGCCCTGCTGCCTGCAGTCCCCGAATGTGGCTCCAGAGAGCACGTGTAGCTATAGGCACCTGACTCAGCCTTTTCTCAGATGCTCTTGTCTTCTGGAGCTGGAGGGTGGCAATAGCTGTGCTGCCACCTGCACTGTTGGTAGAGATGACACCAGTAAGAATTCTTGAAAACAGCCAAGTGCCAGTCAAAGGCAGAATGCTTGCTTCTGTGGCAGGAGTAAATCTGGCTTTCTTAGGAGACACATGTTTACATATTTTCAGTGTCTCCTAAACCCACTGTTGATTCGAATGCCATTAAATCTAAAAGAGATCTCCCTAAATTTGGTAGTCTACTTTGCTATGTATCATTAGAACTAGAAGTTGGTGGGATTGCCTATATAGGTTGTCTTTTGTGTGTTATTTTCAGAGCAAGAGGTGAAAGCTTTTGCCTGCTCTCATAGACAAAGCTGGACCTTTTTGGCACCAAGATGGGCCAGAAGGTCTGCAGCACTTCCTGCCAGTGTTGTGTGTCTGTGTGGTGCAGTCAATTGGCATGTCTTTGATGTCAGTATTTTGCTTGAGATCACCCAGGTCACAGAATTTGTATTTCTGCTCCACCTTCCTTACTATGCCTGCTCTACTCCAGCTTATGAGCCCTGTGAGCTTTGCAAATAGGAACACCTCTTAGTTTCCCAGGCCCTGGTTTTAGGCCTGTGAATTATCATGAACTTGGCTTTACTTGCTGTTCCTTCTCTAGACTTTGGCCATTTTGTAAGACAGAAGCACTGCCTATACAGGTAGGTTGGAAGAAATAGAAATTGAACCTCAACTGTGACCAATTGCTTGATTATGCATTGAAGGAAAGTCTTGAAGTTAATACTTAATATTTTAGCAAATCTTTTTTATTTGTAGTCCTTGTTATAAACATTTTAAATTGACATGTGCTTTTTGGAGAAAGCTACAAAGTAAAATTTAATCTCTACATTTTGGTCTCTATAACACTTTGAATTAGAGAATGAGATCTCAAAAGAATTGTTTTTCCTAGTTTGAGGATGCTTGTTTCAGAGCCATCTGTGGTAAGGAGTAAACTAGTGGCCTCAGAGCCCTTGATAAGATCCAACAATAAGCCACATAGATGCTCTTATGTTAAAATTCTCCAGCACATAAATGAGACTGTGCCCCAATGTTTATATTTTCCCAGTACAAAGGATGTTAAAAAGAAAACAAAGCCTGTTAGGTGATAAAGAAAAACTTCATCTAATGATTCTTAAATACTAGTTGCATTTGCAAAGGGCCTGAGTTTGGTTCCTCTCACCCATATGGCAGCTCACAAACATCTGTAACTCTAGTTCCCTGGGATCCAGCGCCCTCTTCTGACCTCAGCAGACATCACACACGTACATAGTACTTATACACACATGCAAACAAACATTCATGCAGGTAAAGTAAATCATACTTTTTTTTTTTTTTTTTTTTTTTTTTGTATTTTCGAGACAGGGTTTCTCTGTATAGCCCTAGCTGTCCTGGACCTCACTCTAGGACAGGCTGGCCTCGAACTCAGAAATCCACCTGCCTCTGCCTCCCAAGTGCTGGGATTAAAGGTGTGCGCCGCCACCACCCAGCTAGTAAATCATAATTTAAATTTATTATGCTCCATTTTCATTTATTTTTAAATTTTCTATAAAGAACATTCATTCATTCAGTTTTCCCCTTTCTTCATGTGGTGCAATAAGTACAGTGTGAATTATCATGTTAGCCTTGGGATTTTATTTATTTTTTTTGCTTTAATGCTGGGAGTTGAGCTCAGGGTCATATGCATGCTAAGCATACTCTTGGCTACTGAGCCTCACTCTAGGCCTATCTTAGCCATTTTCAAGTTTACTATCTCTAGGCCTATCTTAGCCATTTTCAAGTTTACTATTTGCTATCACTAAGTGCACTTATAACGTATATTACTATAAAAGAAAATTGTATGTAGTAGTGGTAGAAGGGAAAGATTATGAGATTATGTTGGTATTTGCAATAAATTTGAGCAGGAGCCTGTGTGGGTTAACAAAGCTACATGTAGTAACTTTGTATCACATCCATGGATTTCATGTGGTGAGACTTATATTATAAACACTTGATTTTTTTTTAAGTGTTAAAATTCCTGAGAGTCTGTTTTCTAGGTTTTATTTCTCTGTAAGTAGAGTGATATGTCGATAGAGGGAATTAGCCCATCCCAGAGCAAGAGGCCATAAAGGCCCTTCTTTCTCCACCACAAAGTAGATTGAAAGAACAGAGGGCGGGTATAGGACGACACAGGGATTACTAAGGCAAAGCAACGACTTCATCCCGGTAGTTGTACATTCTTAGTCTAAACGACAAACTGCGTTCTGGTAGTCTAGGAACTACACAGCTGCATCCAATGTTTGGGTCACCTTTGGGGGCCAGGCCTTTCTGTCTTGTTCTATGTTAAGTTTTCATCATATTCAGTTAAATCTATTCTGAAACAAGAATCTTAGTGTTTTCTAGTCAAAATCTTCATCTAATTGCCTATACAGTTATTTCCTGATTTGTTTTTATTATTATTTTATTATTATTGTTGTTAGTTACTTTTATGTCCAGGGACCAACGTAGCTGACAAAGTTTTTATATACAGAACAATTTATGCTGCTCAGAGTTTGAGAGGGTTCACTCCATGGCGACCTGGCCCTGAGCCTGTGAGCAGATCATGACAGAGGGACTGTGTGGCAGAGGACAGCTGTACTGAAGACAGGAGCAGAGAGTGACAGGGAGCAGATGTGTATACTATTGCCCCGCCAGACCCTGCCCCCTACCCCTGCCCCCTACCCCTATCCCCTACCCCTGCTGTATTTCCTCTAGCTAGGCCCCAACAGAACAAGAAGCACCCCAAACCTAAGCCCGCAGGGACACTGCATATCTCAGCCATAACAGTGTCTTTGAATATCAACCTGAAACCCATGTATTAACTGTTTTTTATTTGATATTTTATATCTAATGGGTATGGGTTCTTTTTTCCTGTTTTTTTTTCTGAATAGGTTTGTGTCTTGAGAAAAGAGTCTTCTATAAGCTTATATCAGGACTTCATGCCAGCATCAATTTACATCTGTGTGCGAACTACCTTCTGGAAGGTAATCCGATTTCATAAACGAAGACTTTTTAGATCTCATAAAAAGTGTTGAAAATAACACACATTCTGCAGAGCAAAACCAAAAACTTTTTATCCTAAAAGATAATGTATTTCTTTTTCTTTTCAGAAACGTGGGGTAAACCTAGTTGGGGACCTAACATCAAAGAATTTAAACGCCGCTTTGATCCTGTGGAAACAAAGGGGGAGGGTCCAAGAAGGCTAAAGAATCTGTACTTTTTATACTTGATAGAACTTCGTGCTTTGTCAAAGGTGGCCCCTTATTTTGAGCGCTCAATTGTTGATCTTTATACTGGCAACTTGGAAGATGATGCTGACACCAAGAGCCTTCTGCTCAGCATCTTTCAGGATACAAAGTAAGACCTGGCTTTCAGTGTCCTGGGATCCCCCACTGCTCACGTGGAGTGAGGGAGGGGTGAGAAAGATCTGACTAGAGATTAGGAAAGAGAGGCACAGGAGCAATAGTAGCACAGTAGTTTTCCAGATGCTGAGCAAAAAGCTTCTCTGAAGCGTGGCTGCAGAAGTATTCACACTTGAAAATAGGCTATGTATGTTTTAATAAAGAATTTAAGATTTTATATAGCATCAAAATGCCCCAACAATTTGGTGGTATTTCTGTTACTGCTTAAAGTTGCATAGTGTCATAAGTGTAAATATTACAGTGAACATAAAAGTAGTTGTCTTAGGGTTTTACTACTGTGGACAGACACCATGACCAAGGCAGATCTTATAAAGGACAACATTTCATTGGGGCTGGCTTACAGGTTCAGAGGTTCAGTCTATTATCATCAAGATGGGAGCATGGCAGCATCTGGGCAGGCATGGAGCAGGAGGCCCTGAGAGTTCTACTGTGGCCACCAGGAGAAGATTAACTCCCAGTGGCTAGGAGTAGGGTCTCAAAGCCCACCCCCACAGTGACACACTTCCTCTAACAAAGCCACACCTACTCCAACAAGGCCACACCTCCTAATGGTGCTACTCCCTGGGCCAAGCATCTTCACAGCACCACAGTAGTATTAGCTACCTTCCAAAATGTAACCTTTTAAAGCTTCCTTAGCCTGTAAAACATAGTCACTGGTTGTTAAGCATGAAGAAGAAGGTACATGTGAAGGACCTAAAGTAAACCTCATATAAGTCTACAAGAATAGTGAGTGTTGGCATACTTGGAGATTGTTTTTCACTTTTAAATAATTTTACTAAGTTACTTAAGATACTGCATCCTTAAGATAGTGCAGTCTTGGGATGACAACCCCCTTAGGAAGAACAACAGTGTCAACTAACCTGGACCCCTGGGAGCTCCCAGAGACTGGGTCACCAACCAGAGAGCATACATGGGCTGGTCCGCACCCAGCATGCGTGTAGCAGAGGACTGCCTTGTCTGGCCTCAGTGGGAGAGGATGCACCTAACCCTGCTAAGACTTGATGTTTCAGGGAGCAGGGGTGCCCCACGAGTGGGGAGTGGGGTACTCTTCTCAGAGGTGAAGGGGAGGGGAGATAGAGAGTGAGAACTCTTCAAGGGGGGGGGGCCAGGAGGAGGGGCAGCATTTGGGTTTAAATAAATAAAATAATAAGAAATAAAAAGATAGTCTAGTCTTATAAATTACAAAGTCATATGTAGTTTGCTATATTAGTATATATGTGAACTGTTACCCTCCTACATTATAAATAATAACAGATTTTAAATATTTGTAGGGCTACATAACTCTTTAAGACCAGTACTTGGATTTTTCATTGGTAACTTACTAATAGTCTTGTCATTTCATCAGGTCCTTTCCTATGCACTTCGATGAGAAATCCATGTTTGCAGGTGACAAAAAGGGGGCCAAGTCTTTAAAGGTAATTCAGGGTAGTGTGGGAACCACATCTTAATTCATCCACACTTCCAGTTGTCCTACATTACAATGTTAGTTAACTTAGACTTTGTTACAAATTGAGATCATTGTTGTTTGAAAACCAATGACACAGCATGGCATTATGATTTACAATGGCATCTATTCTAGGGCCAGTGTTCTAAATTAGGTTTTACTTTAGTAACTTTTTCTGTCATAAGAAAACACCCTGACAAACTAGATTTTAGAAGCTACTCAATGTAGGCAGCAGCTCAGTGCTTACAAGTAAAAGCCTCACAGTTAGCTTTCCAGCCCTTCATTAAAGTGCCCTCTCAGTGAAATAGGCTGAAATAACATGCAACATGAATCTTCCCTTTTGTTAGTGTCTGCTGGTTAATGTACTATGTTGTACTATACAAATTCAGATAGTTTTAACTACTGACAAGCAACAATCACTTGTAAACCTTAAAAATCTATTTTATATGTGTGATTCGACCAAATGTATCTTAATTTCAGAAGTCTAATTCAGATATGTTTTGCACACCAGGAGGAATTCCGGTTACATTTCAAGAACATCTCGAGAATCATGGACTGTGTTGGGTGCGATAAATGCAGGTTGTGGGGGAAACTGCAGGTGTGTGTGTTTGTGTGTGATCTTTCAAACTGTTCATAGGTTTACATTTTTCTGCTTCAGTTTCATCAAGAGATCTTTTGATCATGAGTGTTTAGAAACAGGCAGCTCCAAGGCTGGAGCTGTGTTGTTATGGAAAGACTTTGCCAAACGTTATGGAAAAACTTTACCAAGCTTGCTGGCTGGCTATCCATGCGTTAGGACAGTTTTGTATTCGGTATCTTAGTACCACTTTAGATATATTGTATAAAGTAAAATCCGTAAGTCCTAAACACCCTGTTTTGGACATGGGTTGTTTCAGTGGTGAAAGCTGCTGAGCACAAAGGCATAGTTGTGCAGGGAAGGCCTGCGTCGCTAGTGGAAGGAGGGTGGCTTGACCTTTACCTCTTCTTTTCTGTTCTTGTTTTTGTTTTCAAGACAGGGGTTTCCTGTGTAACCTAAGCTGTCCTGGAACTTTGTTTGACCAGGCTGGCCTTGAACTCACAGAGCTCCGCCTGTCTCTGGAATGCTGGGATTAAAGGCGAGCACTGCTGCTGCCTGGCTCTCACATTTTCTTACAAAGATGATGATAATTACATCCCCAGTACTACATAAAAAGTAGTGATTTCGAGATACAAGTCAAAGACTGTGGTTCTGATGATAAAACAGGCATTTTGGTAATCTGGAACAGAACTGTGTTCAACAGGCATGAGGTTGCTCAGATTTTCTGAGAAGTGTCGTTGTGCTTATGTGTATGTGATCTGTGAGGGAATACATACTGCTTCACGCATAGTCCAGCTCTGCTCATAGGATTTGAAAAAGAGATTATCTTTGTTTTTATTTAGGGTTTGTGTGTGTCCACAGAGGCAGTAGAGGATGTCAGATTTCCTGGAGCTGGAGTTACGGGTGGGGTTATGAGCCATTGGATGAAAAGCAGCAGTGTTCCTAGCTGCTGGCTGTCTCTCCAGCTCCCTCATACAGGGCTCAGGGTCCTTGCTGAGTAATTTTTCATAGTAGCTACCGTGTAAAGTTCACTGTAAGTTTGTGACTATCTTTTTCAGACTCAGGGTTTAGGAACTGCCTTGAAGATACTATTCTCTGAAAAGGAGATCCAAAAGCTTCCCGAGAACAGCCCATCCAAAGGCTTCCAGCTCACTCGGCAGGAAATAGTTGCCCTCTTAAATGCTTTTGGAAGGTAAGCAGAGACCTGATTCTCCTGCAGGTTTCAACATACTGCAAAGATTATCTTTCTCTCAAAGCATGCTTTGGTTTGATTTGCTGACAGAAAGGTAAAATGCTGGCTGTGGTGGCACAACACCCATAACCCCAGCACTGAGAAACTGAGGCAGACAGACCATGAGTTCAAGGCTAGCATGGCCTGTGTAGTAAGGACCTTGTCTCAGATAAACACCGGAAAGCCATTGCTTAGTGTGGCCTCCAGGCTGACAGCCAAGTTCTCCATCAGCCCCGGGAAGAACTGACAGTTTGCAGCCCCAGGACTTTTCAATTTGCTTTCTCAATTTCATGAGGGATATCGCCTCCTAGTAACCTTTTCTTTGGCTGGCTGCTGCCTGCTCTAGGTCAGCTTGCTGTAGGTCAGCAGTAGACAGACAGAAGGAAAACACAATTGGGAAGTTAAAGATGTCACTTCCTTCTCTGCTCTTTATTGCCTAAGCCGAGGAGCCCTCCTCTCCCATACACTCCAATATATATATTTTTCTGATATACATATCAGAAATGGTTTTTTAAATAATTTGAATTTACCTACAGAAATATATGCAGTGTTGGGATATAAAGCAGAAGGAAAAGAATCATAGAAAATAATATTCTGTGTTGTAACAGTAGAGCAAAATAAGTCACAGGGGAAATTTTATTTTTAAAACAGGACCAAATGACAGAGATTAATATGTATGTTTTATGAGTGTGATATTTTTGTTGTTGTTTTTGTATTTTGGAGACAGGGTTTCTCTGTGTAGCCCTGGCTGTTCTGGAACTCACTCTGTAGACCAGGCTGGCCTCAAACTCAAAAATTCACCTGTCTCTGCCTCCCAAGTGCTGGGATTAAAGGCATATACCACCACTCCTCAGCATGAATATGATTTTTAAGTTCAAAGGAGACCAATCACACAAAGATAACTTAGATATGTCCCAGCTTAATGCTAAAGTTCCTAGTCCTCCATGTGCTTACTTTTGTGTAGGCAGGGTTTTGTTCTAGTGTAACCTGACCCTACCTTAATCCCTAGGGTGAACTGACTGCTAGTGCAATGCAGCTCTTCTCTGCATTTAAAGGTGTCTGTGTTAACCGACATACAGACCACAAGGTAGATAGGATCCTTAAGTTTTTATATTTCAAGAAACATTAAGTTTACGCATTTTTGAAGTCTGAAAAATAATAAGGAAGAGACGAGGTGAAACGTAGATTATTTGAAATGAAAACGATCTTAAATAATTTAAACATTTTAAGCACAAACAAAATTAAATTGAGAAAGGAAAATTTTAGTTGACTATTTCATTAAAATGTCACTGGCTTTCATAAATGTTCCCTTCTAGCTTCATCCCTGTGTCTAGAGCCCACTCTCCCTCCAAGGATGCTGGGCAGGAAGCAGGCTTTGGAGTCCTGGGATCCTGGCCTGCTATGTGACAGCAGTACAGCTCAGCAAGCCTTGGCTTCATGCTCAGAACGCACTGAGACCTGGGGGATCCTGGAAAATACTTGATTTGATCCTAAGTTTACCTAAAAATGTAAAAGCAAAGTTCTAGCTAACTTTTGTTCTATTCTTCACGTTTATTAAGTATGTACACTTGACAGGCATACACTATATCACTAGGCTGTAGAAGAAATACTAGGTCTTGTCACATTAACCCTGAGTACATAAGGAAAAATGAACTCGTACGTTTTCCATTTCTTCCTATCCCAGGGTTTTACTTCTGTGTTTGAGCTCTTTATTTATTCATTGAGCCAGCAATTACTTGTACAATGCCATAAGTATAGACAGGTACTGGGAGTGGGAGGGACTGTGTAGAAGACAGCACTGTGTCCATGGCTCATCTATAGTCTTTTTGTGGTTGTTTTGTTTTCCAAGACAAGGTTTCTCTGTGTAGCCCTGGCAGTCCTGGAACTTACTTTGTTGACTAGGCTAGCCCCAAACTCAGAGATCTGTCTGCTTCTGCCTCATTAGTGCTGTAGTCAAAGGTGTGTATGCACCACCACACCTGCCTCTCATGGATAGTCTTAATGTGAAGACAGATTGGTTTCTTTTGCCCTTTTAAGCATACCCAAAGGTCCAAAGTTCCATGACTTGTCAGTTTTGGTTGGAGTTACAGCATTTCTATTTTAAATGGAATTGTGAGCGTTCAGTGTTTTGGTTCTTTTAGATTTTTTTTTTCTTCCAGGCTATATAGCTCAAGGAAGCAGTCTTGGCTATTTGAAGTATGTGTAGAGCATGCCATCTGTATGTTCTAATCTGCCCTTGTTTCCCTCCTATAGACTTTCTACAAGCATAAGAGAATTGCAGAACTTTAAAGCGTTGTTGCAGCACAGGAGGTAATGAAGATGTTTCTGTCTTCATAGACATCGCGGATGTATGGAGCCTTTAGCCTTGGACACTGAGGAGGAGACTAAGTGTCCAAATCTTCAACAGTTCTGAACTCTTTAAGAGAAAATTCAAATGCCCACTTGAATATTTATGATCCTTAATAGAATATCAATTAGAGATATTTATAAATGAAGTCTATACTTTAAAATTGTAAGTTATACTGATGCCATGTTTGTTTCCCATTTTGTTTGTATTGTATTACCCTGCATTCCTAGTTGTCAAACTCTAAATGGCTGTGTCTGTCCTGAGAAGACTACTCAATGTGTTGTAGAAAAAGAACCAGGGAACCAGTGCTGCCTAGAGCTGGTCCCAGTGACAGAATTTATAAATGGTGTGGTTAGTGTTTTAGACTTGCCTAACACTGTGTGTCACCCTCTGTAACACGGGGCTGTCACTATAATGAACAGTCCTTTCAGTGACTAGTGAGAGGTTCTGGATGAGTTCCCAGGACTTCAGCCCTGTTAAGATGTTTAGTTGCTGTTGCTGCTGTGCTTTTGGCCTAAAGGGACTTGCCTTGGTGAAGGTGGGCAAGTGCCCTCCCATCCTCACTTGGCCTGTGTACCCCGGGCTGGCTCAGTGGAGTGTCCTTTACCTAAAGCCTACAGCTCCCCTTCTGACTTTTCGCTTTGTTCCTCTTCTAATTATAGACATTTTCAGTTATTTTATGAAAAGCCTTATTTATTTAAATGGATTTTTTCTTCACAAATTTGAATGGGATCCTATGGGTTTATAATGCTAATTGGATGACACACAAATTTTGCTGTTTTAAAGTAAGAATTTTAAATATTTGATTTTGAACACAATCTATGCAATCCTCTACCTCTTGTGTGACTCTGTCTGGTGATATGCTTCAGCATGACTGTCACTTCCTCTCTGTCCCTCCATCTTCAGTTCATCCCGGATCAGCCATCCTTGGTGACTTAAGACAGTGGAGGACTTGAAGGCCCTACACTGTCATTTTCTAAACCTGGGATTTAAAGTCTTTAAATATTTTAAATCTTGGTTCTTTTGAAGGGGGCAGTGTATAATGGAATTACTTGAAAGGTTTTTATCTGTGTGAAAGTAATGCGAGTCCAAAGTCTCGCTTCTCCTTAGATTCTGTCTTTCTGAGGTAAAAAGTGCTCTTAAATCACATTATCTGCCAAAGTCTGAGCTGTGTTCCTTGTAAGTTCATGATGTATGCCAGATTATTTAGTTGGCTCATTCCCCTCGCTGAATGCCTGGTCTTCCACTGTAGAGGTGTGATGGGGGACTGAGGCCTCTCTATTTAGCTCTGCTCCTCATTTCTAATCTTTATAAACTTAATGTTTTGTTGATAGTGGTGAATTTTGTAGGTTGATTACTTTTTTTAAGATGGATTGAAGTTTTCCTTTTTCTTTGCTTTTTCTTTTTAAAGAGTTTCAAGTATTACCATGTGATGGGAACGGGCCGCTATAAGACAAAAAGTCCACAAAGTGAATGCCAGTGACCTTGCCCTAGTCCATCAGTGGGTTCTGTAGTGCCCATGTAGAATGTAAGGAAATGTGGAAATTTTGCACTTTGTCAATTTTTATTTTAAATGCAGAGGTTATTTGGAAATGTCACTTATCACCACTGCAGTTAGATGTTATTGTTTAAACTATTTGCTTAAGGGGGGGAAAAATCTTCATTTCCACTTGCTGAATTTTTCTTAACTATGACTTGTTCCAAGCTTAGGACACACAGCCATACAGTGTGTGTTCTAGGAAGTTGAAAGAAATGGTTGTTAGAACGTCCTCAAGGTTGTCACGAATTTCTTCAGTAAGGGAAATATTCTGAAGTTGCTATTCGTTGGATTAACTTTTACATACGTTATGGTGTGTTGGTGTGTGCGTAGCTGACATCGCCCTGGCATCTGAGGACTGTGGAGACTGTGGGACTGTTTGGTGACCCTGGTGATGAGTCTTGTCTGTAGGAGGCTGTCTGCCAGTTCTGTCACCTGTGCTGGGGGGAAATGTCAGCACTGCTCACCTTGTGAGATTGCTTGTCAGCTGAGTGACATAACACTTGCTGTTTGTCTGTGTCTCATCACCTTCTTCAAAAATCTAGCACTTGACAGCAAGATTGACTGAAATGATTGTACCTGGTGCCATAATCAATGTGAAGAGGAAGTATTTTCATTGGTGGCTTTTATTTTCCTTTAGTGGCATCCATATTAGACGGATTTTACATACTAAAATGGTCAATCTTCAGTACTCCTCTTGTTTTGGATTATGTGGAGGATCAGCCAAACAACAAGATAATCAATTTTGAAACTTGACAAGTCAAATGTTGGCCCCCTGTATTTTGTGTATGAGACGCTGTGCCGTGTCTCTCGACCCTGCCTAGGTACCACGGTGTATAAGGAAGGACAAGTGTGCTGGTCTTCCCCAGCATTGTCCTCAGCAGACGCCTGCAAACAGTCCACGGTAGGCTTCTCAGGAGTCTGCAGACTGGGGTTCCTGCAGAAGCCACATCTAGTCACCAAAAGGCTCCGACTAGGTACATGCTTTCCTGGAAATCCCTGGGTACAAACCAAATACCTAAATCCATCTACAGGTGCAGGTTTGAGTTTTCTGAGTAGAATTCCAAATAATTTGCTGTTGTAACCACCAGGATCTAAACCATAAATTAAAATACATGTTTGTGCAATCTTTTGTTTCTTTGTTTTTTCCCCCTCCTCCAGGATATCAAGTGCTCCTTATAAAACTGATTATAACTTATGGATCAGGGAGAAAAGAGACTTCTGCATAGCCTGAGGGAACTCTTTGTGCTGTCGCAATGGCAGTGCGACTGGCCGCATGTGCTGTGCTGAGGACCCTGCATGCAGCAGCACACTGGGTGCTACGTACAGGTGTTTCCTAAAGCGTGGGAACAGATGGGGTCTGAGCCTCAGCCAGAGCTTTCTGTTCTACTCTAAACTCAAGGTGCAGAGCCTGAGCAGACCCCCAGAGCCTCGACTGCCAATGTGGGCCGTTTGCGTCATTTCTATAATGGCCTATCACCATTCAATCAAAATGTGGGAACTGTATTCTATGATTTGTATTGAGTCATAGGCTTAAAAGATGCTTGTTTTATTTAACTTTCCAAATAGGTGGAACATTCACATAGTTAAAAAAGCACAATATACACTAAAAATACAATGTCTTCCCAACTTCCCATAGTGCACACACATGCCCTCTACCCCTGGCTTTTTGTATTTCCATCCATATGCCCCCTTTTAAAAAATATGCCAACGTATATAAATATAAAGCCTTATTTCTCTAGTGGCTCTTATTTTACTTGGAGTAATAGCACATACACACCATCTGCTTTCTATCACCTAATTATTTCAGTGGCCCTGTACTGCCAGATAGCTTTTTCACTTTATTGGCTGCTTGGTATCCTTACTATGGCTATGCCAGTATTTAGTTGAGGGATACCATTCTTGAGCATAGGAACCTTATCCACATGTCATGTCACATTTGTACATTTCTAAATATTCAAAGAGGAAAGACCACACACCCTTGTAGGTTTGAGAGGTACTGACTTGGACTCTGCGCACCACAGGGACTGGCTCAGTTCATATGCACCTGTGCTTGCTCACCCACAGCCTCACTACCAGAGATAGTGCTCAAATGCTAGATTTGAACATTGATAGGATGTAAATTTAAAATGTTCATTTAAAAACCTAAATGTATAAAATTAACAACTAACTCTTAATTTGCTTAGTGTTCTTTGTGCACCAAACTTCACCTGTTAGAGGTATTAATTCTTCAAGTGTAATGAGCTGCATATTCTTCCAATTTGTTACGTGGCTTTGTTCTAATGGCTTTACCATGTTGTTGTATGGTCTGATTTCCTATACCAGTTCTTTTCTGTATCAGCTCAGACTGTCTTCCTCACTTCAGACCAAGACAGTAATCCACTGGCATGTTTTTTTCTGAGTAGTTGATGGCTTTGCTTTTTCATTTCTAAATTCTGATCCTTTGAATCCTAGTACAAAATACAGGTTAAGAAACCAAGCTAATTTTACATAGGCGGTAGGTAGCCTGCTTGGTCCTGAAATACTAGTCATCTTTCCCATGTCTAGTTGGAGGGATCATGTAGATAAGACAGCTCTCTGACACCTTTATGGACTTAGCTCTTTATCTACGTTGTTTCCATTTCATCAGTCCATTTTCCTAAAAATGCCAGTAGACATTGTTTTAATTAAATAATATTTAATATTAGCCCTTGGTCCTTTCTTGTGATGATGCAATATTTTAAAAAAAAATTCTTTCATTCCAAGAGACTGGATTGGAACTTTTGATGGACCTTACAGCCAGGGTTAGTACACCCTGAGGTCACTTATGACTTAAGATACTATTCTATCTACTGTGTGCTCAGCTTTTAAGAAAACAGTGTTACTATTCACCCTCACTTTCCCTTGGACTTCCCTGTGCCTAGCTGTAATCTTAAGTCATGTACTCTTCCATGTCTCTGACCAACAGTAATGAATGGGTATCATTTGCTGAAAAGAGCAAACACAGAAGCTGAAAGCAATCATCTAAAACAAATATCCACCATGAATGTTGAACACAACATTTAAATATTGCTTGATAAACAATATTTAACAGTGTTTGAAATACTGTAATCTGGGTCAGTTGGGGTTAATTGGAATCTGTGATTTAATGATCCCTTGTAATACTCAGTTAAAGATTTCAGTTATCCCTCATTCCTTCTCTGTGTTATGCTTTCTGGGCTGCTCAATAAAGAACAAAGCCTTCTGTGACAGATGAACACACAGGGATAGATTTACAAGACAGCCTTCAGGCAGGCACAAATTCAGACTCAGGATTCATGTAACAGACACAGGATGAAGACAGAAGACACAGGGTACATGAAATAGAAAATCAAACCTGAGCTCACTCTTGGTTAAATGACACCAAGGGGAAATGCTTTCTTTCCTTAATGTGACACCACATTATCGGTGATTTGGAATTATTATCATTGTGTTCAAGTTGACCACACACTTCATTCCTCCCCCTGTACCCTTTTAATTTTCCTAGATACTATTTATGATTCCACATGAGCTTTGAAAAATTCCTCATAGCATGACAGGACTGTTTTCTGTTGTAGGTCCCTCCTTCCCCCTCCTTTCACTACTTTCAGGGTCTTGAGTGTTTCAGACTATCCTCAAAGTCCCTACATAACCAAGGATGGTCTTGAACTTCTGATTCTTCTCTTTGTCTCCCGACTTCCAAGTGCTGGGATGATAGGTGTAAAGTGCCATGCCCCTCCTATGCAGTGTGGGAGACTGGACCCAGGGCTTCCTACACATGGACCAGCACTCCGCCTACAACCTTAGATTTGAAGGTACTTTGAACCTCTTGATGTCTTTATTCTTCTAACTTAACCATTAGAAGAAGGTAAAGATCATCTCAGATTTTCTTTCTAGCTCCCTTGGATAATTTTAAGTACTCTTACTAACGGGGCAGTTCATAGAGGTACAGCACATCACTCACGAAGTCAGAGTTCATCTTGTAAGGCGACATCTCCAAGAATGATTTTG
>JADRCD010217612.1:9031-24196 GCA_019843815.1 Montemys delectorum | reverse complement strand
AAAAAAAAAAAAAAGTCTCCTCCATTTATTTGTCCAGGCCTGAGAAGGCCCTGCTTATCTGAATGCATGCACCTTATGCTTTAGTTAGGGTCTTAAAGGAAGGCCATCACTGGCTAGTGACTAGTGGGTGTCAGAGTCATCAGTAACAGTTATATGAACAAGAGTTGTTAGGGAAGAATTTTGAGGCTCATATGAGCTGAAGAAAGTGGGCCTCTGAACTCCAGTTCTGACTAGGCTAAAGTTCAGGACATATGCTCCACTCAGATTATAGAAAATGTGAGGGGTGAGCCAGATAAGGCTTAGGGGGAAAAAAGTCACTAGAAAGGTATCTGCATCCAAAAATGGAGGCAGATAAAGGTTTGGAGAAGGCAGGTGTGGGTGCCTGTAGGCATGTGGGTTCGTTGAGTTCATATTGAACACAGTACCTACCCAGGGCAAGGATGAAGCAAAGGCGTAAGGCGTGCAATAGTTTGGGACATAGGGACGGCCACAGCAGGTATCAGGTACTTTGTTCCATTGGGAGAAGGTTTTCATGTGTCCCTGCCAGGAGCTGAGAGGAAGTTTATGTGTGATTCTCTTAGTATGGTCTCAAAGCCAACTGCTCAGTCCAACAGAGGTACCCAGTAGACTAGATTCCACTGTCTGTCTTCACAAGCCCATTTTAAAAGTGCTCTCACTTTAATTGTCCTATTTATTTAGTCTTTGATGAGAACTTGGATTTGAGCCTGCTCCTTTTCCTAATAGCTCTACCATCTGGATCCATCAGAAGCTGTGAATAGCTCATGCATACTGGAGAAAGTAGAACTGCACACTGATGCGTTTCTGCACCAGTCTGTTCTTTAGATTGCTGCCTGATAAAAGTGAAGGCATGATTGTTTTTCTACAATAGTTGGCTTGACTTGTAAATTTTGATAAATTGTAACCTTGTAGTAGAACAAACAGCAAAGGCTAGAATGTGTGTAGATCAGTGGCGAAGCACTTGCTTAGCAGTAGCAGGCCTGGATATGATCTCTACTGTGAAGGTAGGTACACATGCATATGCGTGCATAATATTCTAACAGAATATATAGCTCCAAATGAGATTCTCACATTGCTTCTGAAGTGCCCAGTGACTAATGCTGCTTCTGCTCTTCTTAGGGATCTAGTGTTGGTCCCACAATAGTGTCTACAAAAAGCAGTTTTAGTGAAGGAGGAATTTGGGAGGCACTAGAGTTTGCCCAATATATGCAGATAAACACAGAACCAGAACAGCTATTATGAGTGTGTCTGACACAGTCAAGACAAAGCTGGCAAGAGCTGAGGGATATATAGCGCAGTGGTAGAGCACTGGCCATGGATGGCCATGGATAGCATCCATCCAATAAGGCATCCTTTCTACAGCCACCAAAAAAAACATCAAACTGGGGACATATGCTGTAATAACCTCTAGTTCACAGCTCTACTTATAACACTCCAGACCTTAACTACCTAAGGAATATGCGTCAATCAGTGAGGGCTATGAACACAGCTTGGGCAGAATCCTTAACTGCTCCGGCAAATGACTCAGCCGCTAAAAAGGCGTGTCTTGTCCTTGCTACAGCAGACCTCTCAGTACTGGTACCACATTTACATTTTCAGTGGTATTGCCTCGTCCCCATGAGTTTATTTATCTCCGAGTATTCCTACAGCCCAGGCTAACCCTAGACTTGGCCGACTGCTGGGATTATAACCATCACACCATGCTTGACCCCATGTGCTTTAATATTACCAGGTTTTTAGTTTCATGATGCTGTGAACATGAGCTTTTCTTCTCCTATGTTTAACACACTAGGAACAGTTTTGTTAGCAGAAGAAGAAAGGGAGAAGGCTCAAAGCCAATTCAGACCTCCTTCCTTACATGTGATCCACAGCCACTGCATTTATATTCCAGCATGTGTTGACAACATTTAAGAGCGGTAGTCTATTTATTGCTGACATGAATGCTGACAACTTTATTGTAAAAATAAAGATTATCGCTTGTTACTGTAAGAAAACAGACACCCAGCATTAACCAACTGTAAAGTGTACATGTGCTACAAAACGAGTGCATACAGAACAATCTTCATGATGCTGTGCTTTCCAGAAAGCCTTGCCCTTGGCTGCTGACAGGCACAGACCTGCTGGAGACAAGGACATAGGAGCTGTGGGCACTGGTTGCAACAGCCAAATTATTGCAGGTATAGTGACAGATAAACTTTTATACACTGCTATTGTAAACTACCGATTTAGGCAATTTGTGTAGGCTTTGCCCGAATTCACTCTGGCAAAGAAACAATTTTAAGTGGCTTGCAACCCAGATGTTTACGCATACTCAAAGGCAAAGGTGTGGTGCGGGACTATGCAAGGTCTTCAACTCTGTGCTCTATACAATGAACACCTAATCACAACCCCTTGGAAACTTGGGCTCCCAATTTTAAGTATAACAAAATAGGAGAAAGTGGGCTTGACCCTGTTAAGTTAAAAGTGGGGAGTGAGTGAGACTATCTATGGCTCTGTGACCTGTAGGACCAGATAATGCATTTTGTGAGAAGCCAGAACATCCAGGAAGGTCACATTGGTTCCAGAGTTTTCCCAGGGCAGCCTGGAGATGGCACGTGGGGACCATTGTCTGGAACACACTCTGGTTGAGATAGGGATTCTGCTACCACATGGGCAGAGCCCATTTTTTCATTACACATCGCTTTTAAGAGACAGAATACTATTTAAAAATAACAGGCAGTGAGCACCGTGTCAGTCTCCTACAAATTACAGGCATGTTTTATAGAAAAGCTGTCAGGAGTCCGCAGTCCTTTAGAGCTTGAAGGCCAGAAATAGTTATTGTTAATACTCCGTGGGGACCTCTTGGCTTGTCACTGACTATAGTGAGCACTGGCTGAGTCAGGGAAGGCGCAGTCCTTCCGTCCTACTGAGGTAGTGAGGAGTCAGTTCCACTGGGCTGAAGAAAATGCTACAGAATGGCTACACACACAACAGAGGAGGTTTAATAGTGTTGGGGACTACATCTTGACAGTATCCACTGACTACTGGAGTGCTTGGAGTCATGCTTTCAGATGAAGCAGCACCAGACTCAGGGTAAAGATTAAGAGAATCTACTACCTCTGAGCCTGGGCACTACAGACCGAGGTGCCCTGCTTCCCCTTAACTTTGCACACTGGAGTAGCTGGCGGTTAAAGGAGCCCAGCACTGTGGCACTCGCAAGAGTGACCTTCAGAGGTAAGATTTGTGGAAGCTTTTCCAAAAGCTTTAAACTACTAGACCCCGTATTCTAGACGCTTTAAAGTGAATTATGCATGAAAGTCTGTGCAAACTACAACATACGTTGCAATTAACAATCAAGGAAAAACCTGGTATACTTTAGCATTAGTATTTAAGTTATATAAAATACATCTTTATAAAAGTACAGAATCTCTTTTAAAAGTTTAAATTATACTCACTGAAATAGCCAGTTCTCTGCTAGTACTGAAGGGTTTATTGCTCTAAATTATTGCTTCGCCCTATGGAGCCATGAGAAAGCCATAGCAAAAAATAAAGTTCTGCTTCATAAGGAAAACTGCCTTAAAAGCTCAGCTGTCATCCAGTCTGGCTGGCTGAAGGATTTCAGTAGAGGACCCTCCATAGGACTATGTCACCTGGTGCTACCCGTGGCTTGCTTTGTCCGGATCCAAAGTGGAGTCTTGATGCAAAGTTCCTGCTTGTGCCAGGAAGCTGTTATTTTGTTGTCCCCAATCATAGTAGTCTGGAGCAAAACTTTAAACAAAACAAAACAAAACCAGTTCAGTGGCTTGACACAATTGCATATATGTGGCATGCAGATCTTAGCAATAGACCTGAGTCTTTGAGGCTAGTATCTTGCCCATAGTCTACCAAACAGCTACACACAATGCCGGCAGCCTGAATTCAAGTCTACTGAACCCTGCAGAGCTTAGAAGTTTCGAATTACAGAACCCAAAACTAGCCACTGTGGAGAACATGGGTTTAGCAGAAAAATGTGTCTGAACGCTAAGGTGAGAGATTATCGTGTGTTTTGGATAGATAACGTGTATGTCTCAAGTTCCTTGTCTGTGGAACAACAAAGGCATTAGCAATTTTCTTGTTGGGCTGTTGTCAGGGTTGAGGGAACACCTATAAAAGTCCTCAAGAGCAGTATCTAAGATCTCACTAGAACTCAAAAACACTTTTTATTTTCCCCTATCATAGAAAAGGATCTTTTTTTGTTCTCTGTACAAGTACTGGTTAGGGACACTCCACCGGGGTTACAGGGTGAAAGCTTGGGGCAGCTAGATTAGATAAGAGAAAAGCTTTAGGAAGAGGTGGGGCGAAAACTCTTGGGAGGATAGCTCTTGACCCTGAGAAATCTTTGTGCGTTGGTTTGCTTCCAGAGTCTATACTTGACATCTGCAGCTCTGTGCTTTCCCCTAATTGCTACCTTGTCTTGTTTATCTGATCAGGGGTCTCTCCTCCCTTCTCACTGAGACAGCAATGTGTTCTCAGTTCTGTATCCCAAACCAAGGTCCTTTCAGAGCACTTCCCCCATTTCCAAGGACTTTCACTGTTACACAGAGCAAAATGCAAGCACAACTTTCTGAGCCCTGGGCAGATCCAGGTGCATCAAGAGAGGAGAGGAGGAACCTAGGGCCACAAGGTGCTTCCCTTCCTCCTCTTCCTAGCTGTCATCCAGACTGGAGCGAGCTGAAGGCAACAGACACTGCCTTGAGCAGACACGCACCATTGTGAATGCTACCATGTGTAAGGGCCCACCCCAAAAAGGACAGAGTCCAGTCTGCAATGTTCAAGACAGGCGGCAGTTCCCATGTACTCTGGCACTGAGGTATGCCCCAGGGCCAGCCACGCTGCTTATCCATCGAAAGGGACACCCACAGATCTTGAACCATGAGAACTTAATTATACTGATCTCATAGAACTGTAGCAAACAATGAATGAGATGACACTTGTGAATATCTTAGTCAATAACTTGTTAAGAATGACAAATTTCAAACTTTGGCTCTTATATTCACTCTAGTGATAAATTGTTCATATATTCTCTGGCTTTAGAAGAGGATCCAAGATGTCTGCCTGGATGTCCCAGATCACGCTCCACTGAGTGAATTGGGCAGCAAATGCTCTCTCTGGGTAGGCTCGGAGAGGTCCTATAAGTAAAAGTTGATTTCTTTTAAAACCAACATAGCTATTAAGCATTCCATGGAATACTGAGTAGGAAAAATGCTGGGGGAAGGAATCTTTGACACCTAGATAGTTCCCATGGTGAAGGTAACCCTGCAGAACAGCTCTAATGCAGTGGTCGTCCTCCACTTCCATCTGGTCCAGTGGCCTAGCACGCCCCAGCAGGAGCTGGCTCTTACCTTCCCTGAAGCCCCTGGGGGGCAATGTTCCAGGCAAGATCATCATCACTATCATATCTTCGGGGGTTGTCAAAGAAGTAAGATCTGGGACTGAATCCATGGCTGGGGACCATCCCAGGACTGGTCTAGAAGAAGAAGTTATCACTTTAGCATCCATGCAGACAACTGCCTGCTAGCTAGCGTGAGGAAAGAATGCTTAATGTGCCAGTGCATATTTTGGGGTGGGGAGTGGGTACAGGGTCTTATGTATCCCAGGCTAGTCTCAAACCAAAGATGTCATTCCAATTTTTTTTTTTTTTTTTTTTTTTTTTTTACTTCCTCTACCTCTCAAGCTCTGGAGATTGAATCTTAATTTTCCCTTTGTGTTGAGTAGCACTCTACCAATTGAGCTACAGTCATGGGGGAGGGAAGAGCTGCTCTCTCCTTTGAGGATCTATGGGTTTTAAAAAGGACCTGAAAATAGGAAGAGGACTAATTGGTGGGACAAGAGATCAGTAGGAAAGCGAGTGGATAAACAAAAATATATGCCTGTATAACCACCACAGTGAACTCCATTATATACATACAGTTAATCATGCTAACAAATCCATAGCTCTTACTTCCAGTGATGAATACACTGTCTTAATCCTCACTGATATATCCAAATAGCCAGGCATAGTCGGTCATTCATGATTATAACCCTGCACCTGGGAGGCCAAGGTTTTAACTCAAGGTCAGCCATGCCCTATAGTGGGATTGTCTCAAGAAGTTCTCCAGACTAAAGCTGATGGTCCATGTAGAGACACACCTGTACAATTACACAGGCTCTCGGGAGTTTCTTACCTCAAGATCCTCCCTCAATCCTTTCATACTTTTTGCCCCAAATTGAATTCTCAAAAATGCAAGTGTCCATTGTTGGGAGTCTATCCTGGCAGAGAAGGCATAGCTAGCGGAGTTAGGCTTCATCTCCCATCTCACCCTGCTCTTTCCTGTGCCTGGCTCAGTATTGATCACCCAGAGATGAGTGGGAAGAAGAGCAGCAAACTGTTCTCTGGGTATGGACCAGGGGTGTGCCACATCTATGGGCATCCTTCTGTGCCCTCCTCCCTGGCCAGAACTTCACTCCCCACCCTCCTGGGTGTATATATGTCAGAAAGGCAAAGCTGTTGCCTAGCTTGTGTGGTGCAGTAAGGCTTCCAGGGGATTCTGAACTTGTTAAGCAGAAGATGTGCGTGGCTTTAGCATGGTCACCATGATGCCACTGCACTACTCTCCTACTCCCTGATGATTGGTCATCACTCTGGGGATAGAGTGAATCTGTTTTCCTTTTCTTTTTTTTTACTGGTACTTTCAGACAAGGTATCATGTAGCTCAGGCTGGCCTTGAACTCATTACATAGACAAGAACCACTGAACCTCTCTGATCCACTTGTTTCTGTCTCCCCAGCGTTAGGATTGCATGCCTGGCTTTATGTGTAACTAAGGATCAAACCCAGGGCTTCATGCATATTAGGCAAGCACTCCACCAAATGCCATATCTCCAGCCCTCCATTTTCTGCTGAAAGAGCAGCAGTGTGTGTGTTTGGAGGACAGTGAATACTATCCCCAGGCCATGAGATGTACGTTCATATATATAAAATACCGCTAAATCCCCACACACATTTTCTTTGAGAGAATTAAGGGAAAAGAAGATTCTCCTTGAAAGAGTCCTGGGTGACCTATCCACAAAGAGATGCAAGAAGCTCCACTGGAAAAGGGGAAGGGGGTGCACATCCTACTCGCCAGTTTCAGGAGGATTAGGGACACCAGCAAACAGACAAGGGGTACTCACAAGATCCTTTGTGGGATTTCTGACTCGGAAGAAATAAACCACCAAGGTGGTGGGTAAGAGCTCCCACACGAAAAGCACCACGCCAAACACTATGTAGCCGGCATCACCCAGCTGGCTCTTCAGATCCGCCTGTTCCAGAGTAGGGAAAACGAAGCCATGAGACCTCATGCGTTGGGAGGATAGAGAGCAGAAAACACTCGTAGAAACAGTGAAATGCTCCCCTTAAAGCTTGCACTTTGAAACTTGGTCTCAGTGATAGGGCAGGCCTTGGAGGACTGTGGAGACCATTTAGGATGATTATTTACGCCTGGCTACTCATTTACTTTTGTGGTTCAGGAAGGAACCCAGAGCCCACATCCCAGCCCGGACTCCTAAAGGAGAGCAGCTTGTCTGTCCAGAGTCATCCTGACATTAGCCACGCGCTCTACTACTCTCCACCCATGAGAGCTGACCACAGGCAGCTTGCCGAGGAAAAGTCCTCTGAGGGAGGCAGAGCCCAAGGGGATGGCTATAGAGGGAAGGTCCCAGGATAGAGGGGAACCAGTCGTGGCAGCTTCTCAGCCCATTCCCAGGAAGAGAACACTGAGACACAACCTGGTCCTCAAGCCTTTTCTAACACATCATGCTGAAAGCACAGACCAAATGTTCGTCCCCAGAGGGAAGATACTCATGTCTCGTAGATCATCACAGCTCAGCCCTGTGCGGTCTCCCTCTCACTGAGAAGGCACAGGCACTCGAGGCCACTAAAAACGAGCGTCTCAAAAAACATCACACCCCAGGCATAGAGCTTTTAAGCTCTTGATTGAAAGAAAATTGGGAGTAATGTGTTAAAAGCAAATCTGCTGCCTGATGGAACTTCAGTTTGGAAAGATAAAAAAGGTCAAGTAGGTAGCAGTGATGGTTTGAACTCATACATGCCATTGCTGCTGCCTGCTCTTGAAAACCCTTGTGCGTGAAGAACAGCTCCGTAAGCAGCCACTGCTTAAGGTCTAGAGACCCCTCAAACAGCACATGTACCTTAGCATCCTTGCCTAGCTTTCTCCCTGCTGCACCTGTGGGACAGGCTTGGCCAGTGTTGCTAGGTTACAGTCAAGAGTTTGGTCTTTCCCAGGGCTAATGTGCATGGAGCTATTTGGGATTTAGCTCACTGCCGTCATTTTTTTTTCTCTCTCACTGTCTTAATAAATCAGCTCCCATTGTGACCACTGGTTGGATTTTATAGCTAAACTCACACGCTTTGGGTATTTGCTGTTTTTCCAGATGACATTAAGAAGTGTTTGTGGAATAATCCAGTAGAGGCCCATTTGAGGAGTTCATTTTCTACCACACTGGGTTATCTGTGTCTATAGCTCACTGGGCAATCAATTCGCACAGGGAAGGAAAAATGCCTGTTTACCTTTGTACACCTAGCACTGCACAACAGCAGAAACAGGGAGCTTGGCCTTCCAGCAGGCACTCACTGCATCCTACTAACCTGGTCCCACTGAGGCAGCATCTTGCCGCATTCCACTGATCTGGTTCCTGTGCAGGCAGCACCTTGCCTAGCCCCCACGTATCTGGTCCCCACCAACCTGGTCCCCGGCATCGTAGCAACTCAACTACATTCCACTGATTTGGTTACTGTGCAGCACCTTGTCATGTCCCACCTACCTGGTCTGATACATTGTACCAGTCATAATCAAAGGAATGGACGTTCTTGATCTGAGAAAATGACAAGATGAACAGGTTGTAGCAGGCCCGAGAGGTGTAGAGCAAGATGACGGTGACCCCAATGGCAGTTATCTGGCACACTGATGAGCCCTGGAAGACAAAGCCAACAGGAATGGACCATTGCTGGTGTACCCACTGTAGGCACACTAGCCGCTAGCTTCCTCTTTCTGTCTGGCTGTCTGTCTTGTGTCTGTCTTTCTGTACCTAGAGCTTGCTAATCCTCTGTATCCTGCTGAGCACCAAGATTACAAGTACATGCTGTTGCACTCAGCTCTTAATATAGTTTCTGGGGGAATTGGACTCAGGTTCTTATGTCTGCACTTGATTGACTGAGGTTATCACCCCAGCCCACAACGATCTTTAAGAACCAGAATATCAAAACGTTCATCAGATCTCTTAAGTCCCACTGCTCAATAACAAGATCCTGGCTGATAAGCATACCAGGCCAGCCCCAGTCAAGAGGCAGATAGTCTTATTCAAGGTGTAGAAGAATCTTTTAGACGGGGAGCACAGAAATCCTGCTTGGCCCCTGGGGTGGGGTCAACTTGAGTTATCTGTGACTTATCCCTCTTGATGAAGTTTGTCAGTTCCTGCAGTCAGTTAAAGAACCCCCATCTAGTTGACAGGAGCAAAGAAAGGCAGAGCTGACTTGCATCCTGCATTGAGGAGTCTCTAACTAAATCAAAACATCATTCATTCTGTCACAGGGGTCAGCTAAGTACACCTGACAATCTACAACGTAATCCTTTTTAAAACCAAAAAAAAAACCAAAATTGCAGTTTTTTAAAAAAAAAATTTTTGCACAACTCATGTATAAGAGATAAGGGAATGAACTTTATGGCAAAATTCATCAAGATTCATCATGAAAGAACTGACCCAGCTAATGTGTAGGATTTTCATGAGTCCAACTGAATCACAGGGTGCCCTGTGAGGGCTTGAGGCAGAAATTTTCGTCTACTAATCACTTCTAAAGGCACAACTTGATGGGAGCCCAGCTGCTCTGCAATTCTCAGACCAAAGGCATACTAAAGCCAGAAGAGTCCCAGAGGAAAGCTACAGCAGATCTGTCACAGGCTACACAGGCTCTGCCTTCAGAAGCACAGACACGGGGAAACTCACTAAGTCTTCACACCTGTGAAGCCGGGCAAGAGAAATGAGGGTAAGGACGGAGGTGGGGTCCGTCCCCCTGGCTATCCAAGGCCCAACACTGCTCTGTGCACACCCACCTAAGCTTTCCAGGGCTTAGGTTGGGAACCTGTCAGAAAAGGAGATACAGGGACCTGGCTGAAGCATTTTGGTACCACCGGGTACCTGTATATATATGTGCCCATCTCATAATCCTGGGGATAAGACAGCATGAGGGTCAGGCTGTGAGACACGGTAGTGGTTAAGAAGCATGAGCTGCCCCCTTCTCTAAGTGTGACTCCATCTTGCAGCAAGTGCTGGGAACGTGCCCATAGCCAGGGAGAAGCAGGTGAGGGCCCAGCCTCAATCTGAGTCATCACGGAGGTCCAACCACCCTGGCCCTTGACAGCTCACACTCACTTCAGTTTTGTATTTATGAGCTCTGACCTGGGACAAGCTTCTTGACCTCTCTCTGAGCCTCGGTTTCTTTGTCCATGAAATGGGGATTGACTACTACCTACCCCACTGAAATGGGAGACTGACGTTAGCTCATGCACTAAAAAGGTTCATCAATGCATGCACACTTGTAGGTGTTAAGTCCGTAATCCCAGCTATAAGGGCGGTGGCTGAAGCGGGAGGACTGCAAGTCCAGCGGAGGTAACAGTGAGTTCAAAGCAAGCCCAGGCAACTTACAAAGATATTTTCTCCAAATCATTTCTAAAATGTGTGGGGCTGTGACTCTGTGGTGGCTGCCTGCCTAACACACACGGGCCCTGGGTCTGATATCCAACACCACAAAAATAAGTTAACAGTTAAACAGAGTTCTAAACCAGACTAAGTTTTCCCAGAGACTCTACACAAGTTCAGTGAACCAGAGTGAGCAAGATCTGTTGTGTACTATGTGCAAGTGAGGAGGCCATTTTCAGAATAGGGAACCTTGATCACATTCCCACCTTTACCTTTGACTCCAAGTAGATGTTGGCCAGGGACATCTTGGAGATTTTGTAGAGGCAGACGGAGAGGGAGATGGCGCATAGCACAAAGAGCGTGTCATTGATGGCCACTCTCACAGAGACGATAGCCTTCCTGTCCCAGTCTCCCGACTTCACCAGCACAGCGCAGGTCAGATTCACCAACAGGAAAACAAGGCTGATGAAGAGTGAGGCCAGGTAGAGGGGTAACCTGGGGAAGGTGAGAGAGACGTGCTTCAGGATCTGTCCCTTCACATTAGCGGCACATGCTGGGTCAGTCTAGAAAGAAGCTGAGGCAGGGGCATGGCTCTTAGTGAGAGACATTCTCAGCTTCAAATTACAAAAACCGACCACTTGCTGGGCCCCCTACTAGCCTGCGAAGCCTTCATAGGGTCCCATTTCTAAGAGGTGGCAAGGACTGTTTTAGGTCTGTGCCTACCGGCTGGCCTGCCTGAGCATCCTACCAAAATTGCCTGTGCGTGAGGATGAGAACAAGCTTAGGCTCAGAGAACTACTCTGGGGGAGTACAGAATGCTCTATCCCATCACCCTCAGGATGGGTGAAGGGGGCACAATAACAATCCCTTTGAGCCCCAACTTCTGAAAGTAAAGCTCTGTGATGACTGCCTTACAAGGTCGTCTCTGAAGACAGACTGCTTTGTCCTCCATACACTCTCTAGCCATACATCCCAGACTCAACCAGCCAAGAACCAAAGCAACTGAACCGCATCAGTGCTGAACACCGGCACGGGCTTCTCCTGACATCGGTGGTGGTCTGAAAAGCTATGGTTCCCACAGATGTGTGTCTGAAGGCTTGGCCCATAGGGAGTGGCCCTTATTAAGAGATGTGGCCTTGTTGGGAGGAAATGTGTCCTCCAAAGCACTTGGTGTGGGCTTTGGGGTCTGCTATGCTCAAGATACAACCAATTTAGCACACGGCATCCTCCTGCGGCCTTCTGATCCAGACGTAGCATTCTCAGCTCCTTCTCCAGCACCGTGTCCGCCTGGATGCTGCCATGCTCCCTACCACGATGATAATGGACTAAGCCTCTGAAATTGTAAGCCAGCCCCAGTTAAATATTTTTCCTTTATAAGAGTTACCTTGGCCACTTCGCACTTGTAAAGAGTTGTGTCTCTTTACAGCAGTGAAAACCCTAAGACAACATTATTCCTCAGAACACTATTTTCATAACACTCACGTTATGTTAGGTATTTAACTTAGAGGCATGTTATATACTAAATAAAGTGAGAACAAGTTTTGGCCACACACCTACACCAAATTCTATAAGGGACTTAAGCATCCAGAGTTTGTTATAAGTGGGTCACAGATTCTATCTATTCCTTGCAAACGTAAAGGCCAACTGTCTATGTTTAACACAATCATTTCTATAATGTGTTCAGCCCCCCCCCGCCCCACCCCCAGTTGACTAACTACAGAGAGTGTTTCCTATGAGTAGAAACCTGCCACAGGGGCTGGAGACCTGACTCAGAAGAGCCCTGACTGGTCTTCCAGAGGGCCTTCCAGAGGTCATGAAGAGACCCAGTGACCACAGCCACTTTTATAAAAGCAAACATTTCATTGGGGCTGGTTTACAGTTTCAGAGGTTCAGTCCATTACCATCACGGCAGGGAGCACGGGCAGCGTGCAGACAGGCATGGTGCTGGAGAAGGAGAGTTCTATCTACATCTTCATCCACAGGCAGCTAACAACTGCCTATAACTCCAGTCCCAGGGGACCCAAGGTCTTCTGAGACCAGGCGCACATGGCATCCATACCTATACATGCGGGCAAAATATTCATATATAAAATGATGGAAGGTTTCAAACAGATAAACATCTGCCACCGCTGGGCTGGGGGGCATAGCTAAGAACACTTGCTTAGCACAGAGGCCTAGATCTGAACTCTAACCGCAAGAGACCCACGATACAAATCTACCACAGCAAGTAATAAATGCTAAATGGATAAGAACTGCCTTCTTAAATCTTATTTTTCTTTGTAGTACTAAGGATTACAGCCAGGGCACTGCACACCCCTCCGTAAGTGTCCTAACATCAAACTACAGAGCCCAAGCTCTAAACCATTCACTTCACCGGGCCATTGCGTCTTACAGTTTCTCCGAGCTACACATGTGTAAGACGTCCGCACACAGGTGACACAGACGTCGTTTCAGGTTCCTCTCACAGCTCCCCATGTCACATTTTCTTCTGGTGGACTCATGTGGTAGACAAACAAAAAGGACTGAAGCTGTGTACCTCCAAATTGGATTGGTATGAGGGCTTTACGGACGGCTCAGCAGGTGAGTATTGGCTCAAACCCCAGAACCCACAAAAAATGGGCATGGCTATGTACATGTGTGACCCCAGTGATGGGAGTGGGGTGTGCTGGATGGGAGTTGTTGGCTGCCAGTCTAGTTCCAAATTCAGTAAGAGACTACCTCAAAGGAATGAGGACAGAGATAGAGCTAGATGCACAGTGTCAATGCCTTCTCTGGCTTCTGAGTACACAAATGGATTCATATACATGTATATAACCCCCTATGCGTGCACACACACACACACACACACACACACACACACACACACACACACGACTGGTACAGGTTGCCTGAGCTTGTAATCTCAATACCAGCTAGACTCCATGACCCCAGGAGGCTTTTCTCTCTCTGACTTTCACTACAGCCTGTAATTCAGCTGAGCTTACAGAGGCCTTTGCCGTCCCTGACCCTTCCATACCTGCACACATCTACACACTCCCTTGTCTTTGCTTTCCTGGGTCCCTTATTCTTAAACTCCATGGAATGAGGAATCAACTCATGCCTCCACCTATACAAGGTTCAGAGTCTGAGGCCTGGCTGGACCCACCACCACAGCAGGCAGATATAGATGGTAGCACTGTTCCTGCCACTGTTCCTGCCACTGCCGTGTATGTTTAGAGGTGGAAGAAGCAGGTGGAGGATGTAGCTTGGCTGCTCGAGTGCTTGCCCTGGGTTTGATTCTCAGTGCTGTGTAAGCTGGGAATGGTAGTTTCTGCCTGCCATCCCAGCAACTTGAGATGTGGAAGCAGGAGAGGGCCAGTGGTCATCTTCAGTGGCATAAGGAGTTGGAGGCCAGCAGGGAATACATGAGACCTCACCTAAGAAGGAAGAATTCGGGCCCAAAGCCCTGCATGAGAACCTGAACCTGATTCCCCCTGTCTCTCTTTCCTTCCCCTTCCCCCCCTCTCCCTCCCCCTCCCACTCCCTCCCTTCCCCTCTCTTCCTCCCTCCCCCGTCCCGTGTGTGTGTGTGTGTGTGTGTGTGTGTGTGTGTGTGTGTGTGTGTGTCCAGAGAGATAAGGTCCCAATGAATTGAGGTTGGACACTGGCACTAGAGTGCAGTTGGGAAAGAGAGGAGGGGTAGGGCATGAATCAGTTGCACAGGCCGAGTGTCACCAATCCAGAAACCACAAAGGTCACAGGATCAGCCTGGCTAGTACATGAATGGGAGATTACAGTGCAAGGGAAGACTAGCTGGTGTGTTACCATATGGCGGCTTTCCACGAGGACTCACTTCAAACTGTACCCCTCACCCAAAATGCCTGTGACTACACAAAGCCCTGGTTTAATCCCAAGTATAATTAATTAACGATAAAAATCAAGTTGTTTTAAAAAGCTGGGAATGTAACATTAGAATGAGACATCTTGGGAACAGGCCCCAAGGGTAAAGGACAAACCTAACCACTTATGTTTTCATATGCATCTTCAGGTGCTTGAGCGTTGAGGGCATTTGCCATTTTGAGATGCTCTGCCTCCCGGCTCCAACATTCCAGCTTCTGAGTGGCCTCCAGCTCCATCTCTATCTTTACAGGGTGATGGAAACACATACTGAATACCCAGCCGTGGCAACAAACTACAGAGCAGCCAGTGGTGGGCACGTATTCTCAATCCACACACAATTTTCTGAACTTATATCCTGGACTCAGACTAGGGGTAAAAGCCATCTCTTCTGGGAGCTGAAGAGATGGCTCTGTCGTTAGGAAAGTGTATTGCTCTTCCAGAGGACACAAGTTCAATCCCCAGCAACCCTAGCAAGCAGCTTACAACTCCATATAACTCCAGCTCCAAAGGATCCAACACCTCTAAATATGTATACACTCACTCTCTCTCTCTCTCTCTCTCTCTCTCTCTCTCTCTCT